>BPLR01006962.1:0-41471 GCA_021605095.1 Caerostris extrusa | reverse complement strand
AATATTCAATTAATGAAAAGGATCAATTTCATTGTATGAACTTTTACTTTATTAATGTTGCCCAACTGATGTTCACAATATTCGTGATGCCAAATCCAAGTTTCACAATATTCCTATTGCCATATTCAAGTTCACAATATTCCTATTGCCATATTCAAGTTCACAATATTCCTATTGCCATATTCAAGTTCATAATATTCTTGTTGCCATATTTTAATTAAGGGGCCTGAATGGCCGAGTGGCTAATGCTCTGGCGATCGGTACCACAGATTTCGTGTTCGAGTTCCCGGCGGAGCCATGGATGTTTGTAGGGGTTCGGAATCTACTTTAAACCGTAGGTCCGGGTCCTAACTGAGTCGCAGAGCGTTGCAAGAACATTGTTACTCCGCGTCCGTAGCTCATCTTCACGTTACACGCGCCACCTGGGTAAATGCAAAGTGAATAACGTCTGTGCAGCGCTTGTCTTAAGGCATTCAACACCAAACTGCCTAAGTATTTGCCTGCTGCATTGATTTTTAATTAAGCACTTGATCCATCAATATTTTTTTAAATCATCATATATTAAATATGGAAGTATAAAAAATCTAATACAGAATTCTTTATGTTGATTCAAAAATAACTTTTTAATATGCACTTTCAACCCCACATATATTTCTACATTTCTTAATTTTTCTTCAAAATCATCACATACATTGCGTTGCTTTGAAAATCACTTTACTAAAAACTGCAAATTAACTTATAATAATTCCTTAATATATTTCTAAAGATATTAAACTTAAGCTTTCGTTAATTCTTACCTAAAAAAAATGGTACTCATTTGCAATTTTCCATTCAGTTTTTTTGGTAAAAGAGAAATAAATTGCAGCAATATCCTGCGGTTAACAGCAGCCTACCTAACCAAACCACACCCGCGAATCACAAAAAGGCTATAAGGCATTGATCGAGAATAATTAACAGCACATTTTGACAAATGACTCGAGATGCAGATTTCATGAATAACGAGCTTTCCTGCGCTCTGTGAGCTGCAACACACCTCCTGAACTTATCGCTTGAAAAGTCACGCTTTTGCAGCAGCAGTTAATATTTTCGGAGCAGCCTAGGAAATGAACCCCGGACATTTCGGAACCAATGCTTTAAGGGTTAGTAATAGTGAGGGGGAGGGGGATATTGGTAGCTTTCCAGGTAATGATGCAATAGCGAAGCTATTATGAATAATGTTTTGCAACAGTCTTGTAATGCGATAAGGTTGAGTGAAAATTAGATTTTCTTCATGTAGGTGAAAATACTGGTCTTGAAAAGTAGTGATTTATTCCTGACGATTTCGTAAGGATTTTAGTAACGGTAGCAGTTAGTTGAGACGTCGTAATGTGGCATTAAGTGTTTTAATCCATTTAAATGTCACGAAGAGTATTCACTTTGCTTTGTTTCAAAAATTGCTTGTTGTGCATTATTTTAATTTGTATATGATAGATTAATTTTATATAACTATGATTCAGTTGTTGAGGAAAATGATCAATTTCATTGTTTGAACTTTACAGTAGTCATGTTGCCAAACTGAAGTTCAAAATATCCATGATGCCAAATTCAAGTTCACAATATTCGTGATGTCATATTTTAATTAAATACTTGATCCATCAATATTTTTAAATCATCATATATTAAATATGGAAGCATAAAAAAATCGAATACAAAATTATTTATGTTGATTTAAAAATAACTTTTAATAAGCACTTTATACCACACATATATTTATTTCTACATTTCTTAAAATCTCTTCAATAAACCATCAGATACAATGGGCTGCTTTGAAAATTACTTTTATTAAAATAACTGTAAATTAAATTCTTTAATATGCTTCTAAAAATATTAAGCTTAAGCTTTCATTAATTCTCACTTAAAAAATTTTTCTCATTTGCAATTTTTCCATTCTGGTTTTTTTGGTAAGAGAGAAATAAATTGCAGCAATATCCTGCGGTTAAAAGCAGCCTGACTAACTAAACCACTCCCTGCGAATCACAAAGGCTACAAGGCATTGATCGAGAATAATTAATAGCACAATTTGACAAATGACTCGAGATGCAGATTTCATGAATAACGAGCTTTCCTGCGCTCTGTGAGCTGCAACATCTCCAGAAGTTATCGCTCGGAAAAGTCACGCTTTTGCAGCAGCAGTGAATATTTTCGGAGCAGCCTACAAAATTAGCCCCTCGGACATTTCGGAGCCAATGCTTTAAGGGTTAGTAGTAATAGTGAGGGGGATATTGGTAGCTTTCCAGGTAATGATGCAATAGCGAAGCTATTATGAATAATGTTTTGCAACAGTCTTGTAATGCGTTAAGGTTCAGCGGAAAAGTAAAATTTTCTTCCTGTACGCTGCAACACGGGTGCTGAAAAGTGGTGATTTGTTCCTGACGATTTCGTAAGGATTTTAGCACCGGTAGCAGTTAGTTGTCGCGTCGTAATGTTGTAAACGTTTTAGTCCATTTAGATGTCGCGAAGAATATTCACTATACTTTGTTTTAAAATTTGTTTTTGTGATGTATTTTAATTTGTATATAAAAATTAATTTCATATAAGTAATATTCAGTTAATGAGGAAAATGATCAATATCCTTGTATGAACTTCAGAATATTCCTGTTGCCAAAAGTGTAATATTGCACTTGTAAAGCTTGTACAAATATCTGTGTTTCAGAAGGTTAAATATTTAAAATAATAGAAACATTTAGTGAATCTAAAAAAAAAAAAAAAAAAAAAAAAAATCCCTAAAACGTTATGTATTTTGTTGAAGTTTATAAAAGTGCTGCCTTTAATATAAACACAAAGGAATTAGTATTTGTAATTTAACATCAGTTAGCAATTGAATGTACTAAAATATTAAATGAATTTTTCGATGAGAACTTATTAATTAGAAACAGTTAATAAATTACAATTTTATTGGGAATTTAACATTCCTGTGTCTATTGAACTTCATTGATGTTCTTCAGAAGCTAACACTTCGTGGTTTGAAATACAACCTGGACTATTGCACAATCTTAATAACTTTTGCTATGTCTTCAATAGGTTTTACAAATGGTTATATAAAAGTGTATATAACCACTCTATTTCTATTCATATTCGAAACAAAACAGCATGTGTACACATGATATATTAAAATAATGATTTAGTTGTTTAAAATTTTGTTTCAGATTGCAATGTATGCACATTACAATTTGAAACAAAATTTTAAGAAGTCATTCACTGTTTTAATACATCATTTGTGTACATGCTGTTTTGTTTCGAATATGAGTAATGAAAGATAGTGGTTATATAAAATAAAAAATTACTCTTAGTTTGAGTGTTTTATATTAACAAATAAAGTTTCTATAATATATGGCTGTCATATTTCAGTTTTCGATGCTCGTTCGAATTTTTCATTTAGTCGCTTTAGTTGGTCTCATTCTTCATTTAGTCATCACAATTTACAAAATATTAAAAATTTTATTTTTATTTTGATATAATCTCATGTGATAGAAAACTCAGATAATTATAATTTCCTTTTACATTTCTTATTTTATGAAACAGGATTCATCGTAATAAAATGATCCTAAAACAATTCAAGGAAAGAAGTTTGATTCCAATACGTAAAAAATGACAATATAATTAGCAGTAATCAGCAGATGCATCCCTTTCATAAAATAAAAATTAATTAACTTTATTCAATTCAAATTCTGACAAACTTTTTACTTTCATTAAATAAAAATGTTATGTTCTATTTTACAACTACACTTGTAAACATTTGACACCAGCTTTACAGTTAGTATATAAATGTAAAACATTTAATACAACAAAAACATTACGAATCAACAAGTTTAGAAATTCCTACTGCATATTTTTAAAAACTACTATAATTAATCAATTTATTAAATTGATGTCCCTTTATTAACTTCTAATAACATATGATCAATTTAAATGTATTCGTTACTTTAGAATTAGCGTGATTCAAATTTTACGGTGTAAACATTTCAATGTCAAATTGGTCTACTACGTTAAATTTTACGTGGATTCGATATTCCAAAAATAATAGCTCTCCAAGTCTCCTTTCCTATTATGATGAATGTATACTGTAGAGTGTACCCTACTTACCAATAGTTTAATAAAACCAAATAATTAAATTACTATGTAAAATTTTATTCAACATTTAATATGTAAACGTATGTTTTCTTCAAGAGTTAATAAATTATTTTTAATAATGATTGTATAAGTCGTATTTAATAATCAACCATATTGAGTTGAATTTCATATATGAACACAAAATTGAAAAGCGACAATGTCTTCTAGCATAATTTTTTCCATGCCGTTTTTAGCAAGAAAGTTTTAAAAGAATGTTTTATTTTTGAAATAAATTTAAAAACCTTTTAAGTATACTAAATTGCATTTACGTTTTGCCGCTGTATAGAATTCACAAATCCTTTTTGAGAGGCCCTTTACTAAATGACAATAAAAGTATTTCTCAAAATCTTTCTTCGCAGATTTATTAATAATCAATAACAGCTGTCTAAAAGTATTTGAAATAATTTTAAAATAATATTTACATAACTTATCATTCGCCATTCGAGAAATTCATTTTTCGGTGACTAGTAAAATAACTTTAAAAAAAAAAATTAAAAAAATTTTCAAAAAGAGGAAGTGCAAAAAATATTTTTAAATGCATATTTATTTATTTGAGTTAATACTATTTTACATTTTTTTTTAATTTTATATGTGCTTAGATTCCAATAATAAAAAAATTAAACAAATATATTTGTATTCTCTAATAAAAGTCAAAATAACGAAACAATCAAAATAAAAGAAGTAGTCAAAATAATAATTCTGAATTACGGTTATTAAATACAAGAATCATGATAATAACTTTATTTAAAATTTTCAAGGATGATTTTTAAAAAGAATTAATGTTTTCATATTAGTCACATTTATTTGAGAAAAGATAAAAGTTAAAAGTCAACTGTTTTTTTTAACATTTTCCTCATAATTTTTTAATAATAATTTTAGGAAATTATGGAATTAATCTATGAGATGATAATGTTTTGTTTTAAAGTTAAAAGAAAAAACGATTACATTTTTTCCGACATAAAACGATATAAACGACATAAAAAATTATACCATAAAAATCTGAAAAAAATTATTCGAAAGATGAATATTTAAGCTTATAGTTGAATCGCTGTCTATAAAGGGCTTGTTTAATGAAAACGATTCCATACATTTAAAAAAAATTTCAATACTTAAAATTTTTTTGAAAATTTATCCAATAAAACATATAATTCTAGTTTCAATGTTTTTATTAGTAGAAGAATATAAGAAAATTTTTTAAAAACTTCAATTAAATCTAAGGGAAACTCATCAAAATCAAAAAAAGCTAATTCAATTCAAGATATTAATTTTTTTGTAATTTCTGAATAAATATAATAAAGTTCATAATGTAAACAATGAAGCCAATGAATGATTTTTTTCCTACTCTTGATGTTCTTTGAAAGCTTGAGTTCAAAGTTTTGCATAAAATCTAGAAGAAAAAGTTGTTCTATATAAATACAAAAAAAAAAAAAAAAATGCAGACTTTCAACCAAAAAATATTAATTGAAACTATTGAAGTAACAAAAAATTAAAATATCTTTTTTTTTACTATAAAAAATTTAATTTGTCAAACTAAAGTTACGATAAAGTCCGGGAAACATTTTGACTTAACATGCATAAATATGATTGTGTAACGTTCTTCTAGCTTCACGTCGCAAATAACATAATAACATTATCTACAGGAAGTATGGAGAGAATAGATAAACAATATCCTGATCGAATTATGTTAAAACGCACTAATGAAAAACACTAATGATTTCCTTAATTCCTTTCGCCCCTCCCCACCCCAAAGATTATTAAATTTTCATTTACATAATCACATATTTTATTTTTATTATTTTTTTTATTTATTATTAATTTTTATTCATTATTTTTTTCACATATTATTTTACTTAATTTATATCGCATTATTTTATATTTCACCAAGTCTTTGTACTTTGTAAAACATTTAAATGCTTATATGTAATACTTTGAAATCACCGTTAAAAACGTTATAATCATATCATGAATCATTACAAGAAAACAATTAAACAAGTAATATAAAAACATTTTTTAAAGTCAATTTCTATCTTTTTTACTATATTCACTATATATAGAAAGTCCTTTATAAATAATTTTCATTCTTTTTTTTTTAAAGTTAGAAAAGTTGAAATTTTCCTCTTACATCTGGCGCCATCAATTGGTAGATATATGCAACTTAAATCTAAAAAAATAAAATTAATGAATTAATATTTGAAAAAAACTGTATTAACATCCAGTGCCATCCGCTACAAGTTCAAATACATTTTTTTAACTTGAGTGGATGAATAAAAAGTATTTCATTAACGATTGAAAATTTGAACAAGATATATATAGGAGAGAGTGTGAACTAATATTAGGAAATTAATAAAAATATATAATTATCTCTGAGAGGTAACATAGCTATGAGGGTTAACTGTTCCTGCACAAGGAACAAATTAATGTTTATCTATTGTTCATTAATCTCTGTATCTCCAATACGTCACGTTAAATGACGGGAATTAAGGAATGTGTTACAGGATATTACGGCCTTGCTGTAAAGCCCTTAAAATGTGTCGATTAATATTATCAAGAAAAGAGGTCATCAACAAACCTGCACGTAACAACATTATCAACTGTCCATAATTTCTAATGGCTCTTCTTCGAGACACCTTTCGAAGCCAAAAGAGGAGCCTGTGATTATAATTCTTCTAATTTCACAATTATTGAAATTACAATTATGGAATTTCTAATTTACTAATTACTCCTAAAGCCAACTATTGGAGTTATGGAGACTAACTTAACAGTAGATGATCATATGTCAATTCGGGTCCAACAAGATTTTTTTTCATTCAACATTTAGTCTCTACAAGTTCCCTGAAAATTGAAGTTACAGCTCGTATAGCTAAATTATCCACTTCTCCAAACGAATCTTATAATAAAAATAAAATTAAAATTAAATTAAATATCAAAATGAATAGATCAAATGAAATATAGACCCATTAAATATCGAATGAAATGTAGACCTATTAAATATCAAATGAAATATAGACCTATTAAATATCAAACGATATATAGACCCATTAAATATCAAATGAAATATAGACCCATTAAATACCAAATTGAATGATTAGTTATTTGAGTCATATTCCACTGTAATGTTTTAATTAAATTAATTATAAGTATTGTAATGGATGTCGTCATCTGTTTGTGCAGCTGAATATAGGTTTGTCTGGCTGAAGAACACACATTTAAGAACACACAACTTTATTTTTACAAGCGCACGAGTACGAGCATGACACATTACAATAATTAAATACAACAGACAACACATTTAAAGACACTACGGAAGTAGAAGGATTCTACTTAATTATATGTAAACTAAGTTGTAAGCTAAAAACTAATCTGTAAATAAAATTAAACAGGTACACGGTGTATAGCGAAATATACTTCCTCTCTGGATGAGAGCTTTATAGGCTAATAAATACACATGATGGTGTTAAATATTATTTCTCTCGGTATGAGAGAGTGAAAGTAAATGTTTCTCAACAGAAACGTGGGAATTGCGCTTGTTCAGTAGCAGTGCTGGTTGCACTGTACGTCCTCTGTGGTGAGAGTCTCGATGCCTACTGACGATTTCTTCTGTACGCCGCAAGGGGTGCTTTTGCAGTACTTAAGAGGAAACAGGGTTGCGTAGGTGGAATCACGGTTACATAAAACATTGCATTCAATTTATTAATTGTTATATAGTTTCAATAATATTTTATGTTATTTTCTATTTTTATATATCTTTGTACGTTGTAAAAAAAATGTAAATGCTTAATGCAATATTCATTTAGTATTTTAGTATTGTTAATAAGCAAACTATATTTATAAATTTTCACTTTGGTAAAATGAAAAGTTATTAATATTATGAAAAGGATGATTCTTTAAGCTCTCTTGGTAAAAGGTAGCTACGGATAACTAATCAGAAACCCCACATTTAAATTACTAAGATAAAAGATATAAAACTAAAATTTGGTTTCTCTTAAATGTATTGTTGTTTCACTTATACTCAGATTTACTTTATAATTAAATCAAATTCTTTTTTATTGTGTATCAGGAACACATTATGGTAATTCTGTGTCTCTCAGTTTAATTGTAATAATGAAGTATACATTGATAACGTATGTTTAAATGTAACCCTAATTTAGCATTAACAGACATTTTGTAGAGAATTTCTCAAAAATTTCATTCTGTGTCATAAATATTATTAAAATTTATTTCAAAATATCATAATTCTTTAAAAGTAGGAATTATTTGATAATACGACGAGAATTAATTTATTTTTCTTATAATCTTCAGAAAGATTTCTTCAATTTAGTCCTAAAAAGAGATACCTAAATAAAATAATTTCGTTTAATTCTCTTGTATTAAATTATTTTTTTTAATATTTAGGATAGTTATAGGTAAAACGAAAGCCTTTGACAAAATAAATATTGTTGATTTTTGTATGTATCGGAATTTGTTAATTACACATAGGAAACAAAACTTTGAGAGAAAATACGATGCAAGACCTAACAAGGCGAAACCGACAAATACGTGAGTCTGACCCTGATCACAAGACACAAAAGAAGAACCTAGAAAGTTGGTGGTAGAACTTCATTGTTGGACCCGCATTCAAAAGCAATCAGCTTTTGTTCTGTTGTTGAAAAGAATTCTGTTAGCTCCTTTGGCGATAGAATCAATTCTGCCTGTTTGGCAAAAAATATAGCTGTGAAAACTTCTTTTAACAGAGAAATGTTCTTCTGGTGCCACTAAGCATGGGGAGGAAAGGCAGCAAACCGATATTCTAAAAGTTAAACTTCCATTGAATTTATTATTTAAATTTTCCTCATAAAATTATTTTAATTATTCTTGTGAATAATATATTCAAAAAAATTATTCTAAATATATTTACCGTTTATATTGATTGAAAACGGACCACTTTCTTTAAATATTTTCAAATGCCAATGCGTGAGAGGAATTAAATTTTAACTTCTTTTCAATGGTAACTTAATTGTACTGTTCTAATGAAATCATAGCATTTGAAATAAATTAACAATGTCTTAGATATGATACTATTAAAATATTAAACACAATCTGTGTGTTATAAAAAGAATGCATTTTTATTCATTATCTTAGAAGAAATTTGGAAATGTGCTAATACAGAAAAAAATATCATAATTTTCTCACTATTTAAAGTTATATATATGTAAAGTACCGAAAGTTGCATTTGCATTTCAGGGTCATAGAATCAAACCAGCTGTGACATCAGGTACATTAAATAAAGTTTTTGCAAATTTGAAAGAATGGAAAAAAGTTATAAAACTTTTAGTGCGTTTACAACTGCTGCACCCATAAAGAACAATGTATTCCAAACAAAGTCAATTAGGTTCCTTTGCAAGCTCAAATTTCTTTTTACATCGACATGAGTTTAAAAATTTCAGATAACCGCTAGATACACGATGACGCAGTTCTTATAAGAAGAAGACGACCAATATTTATTCACATAATGGCTTTTAAGGTTATCACAGGAAAGCAACACACCATTATAATATAATTTACAGCTATTTACAACTTGCCGAGATACATTTTCGGGAAAAAAACAATTACATTTCGATACACTGAGAGTGACAGTAGTCTTACCACACCATGTCTGTAGGAATCCAAAGCTCAAACTGAAACTAAAACTATTATAATGGACGGAGAAACCACGTAAGCTATTACGTAGAGTATGACTTTTCACTACTTTGCGGTTAAACAAATTTAGGAGGATTTAAGCCAATTATTCTCCTCATATCGAGACTTCATGTTACACACACACACACAAATCCACACAAACTCCCACACACACACATACAAACACACACACACACATATATATATTGAATTTGAAAAGAATCGTTTCTCCATTTCACTATAACATGAGAAATTAAATATTGTATTTTTTAAATATAGATAGAATGCTTCAATAAAAATAGTTAATTTTCATCAGAGATTAATAACGTTGAAACGAAATTATTAAAAAGATTTTGAAATAGTATATTTTACTCCATGTACACAAATTAGAAAATTATGAAGCCTGCACAGAAAAATGTAAATATATTGCATACAATTAAGTTCTTAATTTAAATATAGTTATTTTTCATAGTTCTTTTATGATTTATTTACAGGTAGGAACTCTTAAAATTAATTGAATTTAAAATCTGGGACCTTCAAATATAATTTTTTTGATAAATAAATATTACTAAAATAAAGTGATTAAATATACAGAGTTCTTAAACTCTTCCTTTAATACTGGATATACTAAAGAATGAGTTTAAGAATTCTTAAGTACATTTTCTTGAATAGTGGAAAATCACCTAAAAAGTCATAATTAGCAAACTGATCATACCAACAGTAATTAATGAGATATTTAATTCATTAATTTTTATATATTATTTTAAGATTACGCAACTGTCATAAAATTTTAAATTAAAAGCTTATATTTTTATATTACTGATTTTTACATCGCTAACATTTTATTGATTTAATTTTTATTAAATTTATTTTACTCAAACCTTTATTCAAGCATGTAGGAATTAAAATTCAATGCTGAAAATGGGAATTTTCATTTAATTAATTTTCATGGCTTTTCCTTTTCCCTGAATCAATATGTTGAATTTTTACTATAGAAATAATATATTTTATAGCAATATAGTGTGAAAGAATTTCAAATTTGTTTTTTTTTATTTAAATATTAGCTTCTATGAACATTATAATAAATTAAGTAATAGTTTAAGCAAGCAAATAATCTAAACCATAGTTAAAATATTAATTTTTTAGCTGTTATATTAATTATATAATCTAAATGAACGGAAGCTATAAAAGGAAAAGAAATATTTCGTCTTAAGGGAATTTCAAATATTAATATCTTAAATAAATATTTAAAAGCGAATTTGTAATTAAATGACATAATTTCATAGAAATATGTAGTAAATTATTCAATTAACGCACTTAATGTACTTTCCTTTTATTATGGTAGTATTTAATAAAATTAGTTTAAAACTTTTTGAGAATGCATTCATATACGCATTCCTGTATTTTTGTTTATGATTTTTAATTTCTAATTATATTTTGGTTTAGTATTTTATTTGAATATAGTAATAGATGTGATTTAAGGAAAAAAATGTATACTTTACATATAATATTATAAAGTAATCATTATATTTTTATAATTTTATATGTAATCATCATTAGATGTAAAACTATAACAAAGTAATGCATTTTTTTCCGTGTAAAATATTTCAGCACACTTCAATACTCATTTCTTAAACAATGACTATTTAAGCAATCTAATTTTTATTTAGTTAAAGAAAACTAATTCAACACCATTTTAAAGAGAAATAGTTTTTAATTCACTTCATCAACCTAACTAATTCTTTAAAACATTTATGCTATAAAAATACCTTGTGAAATTTCTAGTTATTAATATAAATAATGTCAATTTATTTAATATTTAAATTTTTGATCTCTTTATGTATATCCACTTAACATCTCAAATTTATTTTGAAAAAAAAAATCAATAAAAGACAATATGTGAAATAAAACCTCTAAAGTATATGAAATATAGAATGTTTATATAAATTTAAATTTTAAATTGATAAAATTTAAATTCCCTGTTTTTGGTAGGTTTATTTGAATAAGTGTTTCGATGAATATTAAAATAACTTAAATAATCTATCAATTAAAAAATTGCCTTGATTAATTTAATACCAAACTGATATTACTATCCAAACAATGTGCAATCCTTCTAACCAGAAAAAAAAAAATTCCGTCGCCAACTTAGCATCGTATTTGCATACTTATGTTTCCCTAATGGCTAATAACATTTGTTGATTTTAGTCTACATGTTTATATCCACATTTAATACCTGATATCATAAGCATGTAGTACATTTAAAGCCACCCAAACAATGCTCTAGCAGAACTACTACAATGTCCAGACAGTATACATGCCTCTCTACAGCACGTATGACTGATTCGGGCATCTCATAGACCGATCGCACACTCAAAATGAATTCCAATGTACGTGCACCCCAGTAATCAATCATACCTACAACTTCCCCTCCCCCTACTGAGATGATTCCACGGAAAATGAATTGTTGACTGCCTATTCATGAAATCTCAAACCTCAGTATCAGTGGAGATTTTGACAAGGCTTGTGGGATACTGGCACACACTGCTAGTATCTCGTCCAATTTACTTCACGCTTCAGAAGGCGCGTTGTTCAAGTGATATCGACATACCACGGAGCTCTCCTCTATCTTGTTCATGTGGATGCTTTAAGCCTCATGCATATGCACGTTTTGTTATGACGAATCCATTTAAGATTCCAGCATTGTGCTTTACACTATTTCCATAAATTGTTTGGGGGAAATGGATTGTCAATGATTAAACAGAATTTTCAAGGTAAATTTGGTGGAATTTTTGCATATATAGAGCAGTTATTTTAAGGAAATTATGCTAACTCGAAATTCAGATGTAATCTACAATATTTGACTAATTTCCAGTAGTACTTATATAATTATATATGCAAATTACTTATGTGCTTTGTTGCCTCTTTTAGCTGATTAATAGAATAATACTTGTTAGATATTCAGACTTGGTGCTTGAAATATTTTGATAACGAGAAATATTTAATAATAACGTAAGTTGCTATTGTTTTTTCAAAATGGTGCTGACTTAATTTTTTGAATTAGAATACTTAAATAATCATTGTTTAAGGAATGGGTATTAAAATGTTGGGAAATATTTCCTTAAAATAAATGTCCTATATATACAAAATTCCCACCAAATTTACCTTGAAAATTCTGTTTAAACATTGGCAATCCATTCGCCCCAAACAATTTATGGAAATAGAGCAAAGCACAATACTTATGTTTTCCTAATGCCCAATAACATTTGTTGATTTTAGTCTGCATATATATATTCATATTTAATACCTGATATCATAAACTTGTACTGCATTTAAAGCCACCCAAACAATGCTATAGCAGAAGCACTACAATGCCCAGACAGTATACATGCCCCTCTACAGCACGTATGACTGATTCGAGCATCTCATAGACCGATCGCACACTCAAAATGAATTCCGATGTACGAGCACCCCAGTAATCAATCATAGTCTACAACCTCCCTCCCCTACTGAGATGATTCCACGGAAAATGAATTGTTGACTGCCTATTCATGAAATCTCAAACATCAGTATCAGTGGAGATTTCGACAAGGCTTGTGGGATACTGCTAGTACAGACTGCTAGTATCTCGTCCAATTTACTTCACGCTTCAGAAGGCGCGTTGTTCAAGTGATATCGACATACCACGGAGCTATCTCACATCTTGGGACTGTGGATGCTTTAAGCCTCATGCATATGCACGTTTTGTTATGACGAATCCATTTAAGATTCCAGCATTGTGCTTTGCACTATTTCCATAAATTGTTTGGGGAAATGGATTGCCAATGGTTAAATAGAATTTTCGAGGTAAATTTGGGGGAATTTTGCACGGTTATTTTAAGCAGACTATGTTAACCTGAAATTCAGATATAATCTGCAATATTTGACTAATTTCTAGTAGTACTTATATAATTATATAATATATATGCAAATTACGTATATACTATCATGCTTTGTTGCATCTTTTAGCTGATTAATAGAATAATGCTTGTTAGAGATTCAATGTAGGTGCTAGAAATATTTTGATAGCGAGATATATTTTTAATAATAACGCTAGTTGTTATGTAATTAATACATATGGTAAGCAAAAACTTCCACAATACGCAAATTTTTATGGTATATTTATGTCCATTCACAAAGCTTTGATTAAGTATTATCAATATACATTCTAGTTATACAGATTTTATTCATACTTTTACAAGAAATTTATTTCATGTTCCTTCATTTTGTGCAGGCAATCGAAATGGGCTTTTTATTACAATATATGTATATATATATATATATATAGTTAAATATTAATTCATTAAATGACAGGAAAAATATAAAATATATGAAATTCAATATTAATGGAATACAATAATAGCATACGAGCATCTTACAATTAATTATAAAAAACTTTTGATATATATTTTTCAAATTCCATTATTGATAAAGACATTACCCTTTACGTACACATTTAAAACATGATTAGATATTTTGACAATCATAAAATGATTTCATATTGTGTAAAAAAGTTAGCGTTTCAGCTTTATAATCAACTTGAAAATGTCATGTTTAATTTTTCCATTAATTTTTTTCAAAATATATTCAAATTTAAAGAATAAAATAACTCATCTAACTAGATATATCGAAGTACTTTTAGGTAGTATGCATTTCATATGCAATTTAAATATATTTTTTTAGATATATTTTTCTTGTTTTAACATTTTATTTTATAAAAATGTGATATGAATTATTTATCAATTTAATTAATAAAACTGAATTTTTTTATCATTTTTAAAGTTATAAATTTCTTTTTATAATTTTTCGTATATTTCTTTTATAATTTTTCACATGAATGATGTTTTATATTACAAATTTTATTTCGTTCCATCAATCAGAAATAGCACACATTCAAAAAGAAATTAACACTTTTCATAACAAATGCAACATAATTTATCAATATCTTTTTACCTAATGCAATTTTTTAATAAAAAGTCTTATTTAAATAGTGATGAAGAAGAATGCTAAGATCATAACAATGAAATAATGCATCTCTATATTATAAGAAATATTTTTAAAAATTGTAAATCAAACAACAGGTTTATTTACAAAATGTGTTCCGTTATGAATTACGATTCATTCATTTTATAGCATCCACAAGAAGGAAAATTTTCAAAATGTAATATACAGAAAAGTAAAATGTTCATATATAGGGATAACTTAATGTCAGTAATATATTACGCATGGAACCTGTTTACATATTATCGCAAAAACAAGTTTTATTTTCACATTTTTAACAAATGTAACTATTTCGTTTCATACAAAATTTATCAGGATATATTGGAACATTTTTTAGATTTATCTTTAGAATAGCGTTCTATAACTAATTCTGCAATATGTAAAAATAAATATTCTGCATATAAGAAATACTTATGCATATATATAGATTTCAAACACATGAAAAGAAATCTGCTACAGAATTATTGAGCACATTATCTTTCAACAATGCACACAAAAACTCGTTTATATGTATATAAATATACGTATAAACATATTGATAGCTAGATGAAAAATAATTTATGAAATATATGTATATATATATGAAATATAATGAGCTCAATATTTCTGTAACAGATTTTTTTTTTTATGTGTGTGTGTTTGAAAATTTTTAATTCAAAAAAAAATATATTATGTATGTATGTGTATGTATATATAATCAATTTTTGAAGCTAAATTGTTTTCATTTGGAATTATAACAACGTACTTTATCATCGACAGATTCAATGTTTACATTTAAACAATATTACCATCAATTTCTGACAACATACAATGCATATTCCACTAGCTATTTTATTAAATCAGGCGTATTCTATTAAATGTTTACAGCAACACACGAAACCTTTAGAAATGATGTAAATGGATTGTTCCAGGAACAATTCATTAATTAGATACGAAATCCCAGTTTCCAATAAT
The DNA here is from genome assembly GCA_021605095.1 of Caerostris extrusa. Taxonomy (NCBI): domain Eukaryota; kingdom Metazoa; phylum Arthropoda; class Arachnida; order Araneae; family Araneidae; genus Caerostris; species Caerostris extrusa. Next base: position 25,676 of record BPLR01006962.1, on the reverse strand, counting down.
CGGTGCTATCTATTGATCCAGTGATTTAAATATATGCTAAAAAGTACTTGGTACACAAAATCAGTATTATGTAATTGCAATGTCAGAGGTATTGAGCCACAACACTGAAGGAAAACAGAATAATTCCGAACTAGCAAAAGCTTGTAATTCTATCAATGGAAAATATTCAGTATCTAAATATCATTTTATAATGAATGACGAAATATTTGTAGGACAAATTATATTTAAAATGAAAAATTTAAAAATTATAATAATATACATAAAATACAAAATAAAAAAATACATATACCATAAAATCCGTAATTTATATTCCAATACTAATTCATAGCCTTAGTTAATATATTGATATTTTTACTAAAATTGAAAAATGTGCCAATGCATTATTTCTATAAATTAGTTCTTTAGGTTTATCATTAAACATTCTTAAGCAGAAAAGAAAATTCTCCATTCTGCATGCAATTAAACAAATTTTTGAGGTACAGAAATCTAATTCTAACTAATAAAGAAAATTAAAAAAAAAGTTCGTAATTTTTTATTTAATATAAATTCAGAATAGCAAAAGAAAAATTCCAAACTATTTTCTGTTCTAAAAAAAATTTAAACCCCAGCAAAAACATATTTTTAATAAATATTTAATAAAATTGATAATTGAATAAAATTCATTGAAATATATTATTCCAAAAATATCTTTCAATTTATTATTCTAACCTTACTAGAGTGAATTAATAGCATAATAAGAAGATAATAAGAAATATTAATAATTTCAGAAAGTTGTAGTTCATTTAAAACAATTGAAAATCCTTAAATTCCTTTCGTATTATTAAAAAGAAATAATAATTAATATTTTTCGAAACAAAACTTTTGTATTTCGTTATATGTTGTTATTAATAAAAAGAAAATTTAAGAAGTTTAAGGTAAAAAAAAAATTATAGCATGTATAAGATAAAAATTAATTTGATAAATTCCAAAAAATATCTTCTAATCTTTTAAGCTTGAAAATAAGAGTTTTCTTATAAACATAAAATAAAATTATTATAACAATATTATTGTAAATAAATTTTTTTTTTTCCTTACAAAAAAAAATCTTTCGAAATGAATGTATATAATACAATAAAGAATACAAGCAAAAAGAAAGTTTTATCGGACAGAAAGTATAAAGTCTATTCAAAACTCAAATATTATACAGAAATTCCTTGAAAAATTGTAATAGTAAATCCAAGACATTGGCAAATTCAACTACTTATTGTGAGGAATATATCTTAAATTGAATATTTTTAAAAGAACTAAACAACAATGCATGCCATATCTATAAAATAGAAGACTCAGATTATGCCTAAAATATCTAATAAAGTATATTTATGGCAGACAATAACTAAAGTATGAAGCCACAAATAATATCGAAACATGTGAAACTGTTGAAAAAGCATCAGTAAAGAACATTTTAAAAAACAGAAAAATTTAAAGACTTTTCTTAAAAAAAAAAAAGGCAAATTTATTTTTATTCCAGGAGAAAAAAATTTCAAGGAAATCTGCTTTTTTTGATATCATATAAAATATTAACAGTATAAAATTCAAAATCATTAAAATGTTTGTATCTTTCCTTATAATGTTTATGTAAATGAAAATTTAAATTATTTTTTTATTTTTTATTGCTGAAACATTTAACATGAATTTGTTTATTTATTTTACTAAATACTATATGCTTTTTGTAAATTTGATTTAAAAATTCATGCATTTATAATAACAAGTAAAATATTGAAAATAAAAGAAGCTGGGGCATATTTCTAAAATATTTATCATACATAAAGTCGTATTTTTTATGTTGAGCTAAATTATTCCAATTTGGTACAGCAAAAAAAAAAAAAAAAAATTAACAATAATGAATAGATCCTTATTTCTTTTTTTTTTTTTTTTTTTTTTTTTTTTTGCGGATTTTTGAAATTAAAACAATAAATAATTTGAAACGCAAAATTAAAAATATATATTCTATTTTTTATAACAAGATGGTTCTGTGAATCAAAAAAATAATAATAATTTAGAGGTTTCAGAGCAATTTTCGATATAAATGGTTAGAAAATACGAAACATGTTGACCTCTCTCAAACGATGACATAATATCTTATATCTATTTATATATATACACTCATGTCCATAAATTAAGGACAATTCAGAATCACACAGAAATTGAACTCTAATATTAAAATTTCACCTGTAGAATTATCACACACATCTTGAAGAAGAATATGCAAATTACAGGAAACCACCAGATGGCGCGGGATAGTACGTCACAATGACGAGTGTATGAGGGGGTATATAAGGAATAGTGGCAAAGAAGTAAAATTGTTCACAAGCGCTTTAAAAGCCTTTTAGTGCAATAACCGCATAGTTATGGCACAAAGGAAGCATTTAGATGATTTTTTACGTGGTAGAATTATCGGACGACTGGAATGTGGACGTACCCAGCTGTAAGTATCAGAGGAACTTGGAATCGCCCAGAGTGTCATCTCCAGGTTTTGGCAACGATTCCAAGATGATGGTAATGTGAGTAGATGTTACCGCACAGGTCGCCCCCGAATTACAACGCCGAATGAGGACCGGTATTTAGCAGTTACTGCCAAAAGAAACAGACGGAGCACAGCATCAGACCTGTCTCGTCAGCTCTCTTCAGCTACCGGTACGACAGTTTCAAGGCAGACCGTGTACAGACGCTTAGGGCACATTGGTCTGTATGCTCGTAGCCTGTCAGATGTGTTCCACTTACCGCAACTCACTGCCGCCTGCGATTAACCTGGAGTAGAGAGCATGCATTGTGCACACCGCAACAGTGGTCTGGTGGGATGTTTTCCGACGAGTCCAGGTTTAGTTTGCAGTCTGATTCTCGCCGGACTTTCATATGGAGAGCGCCAGGTACCTGTTATCACCAAGAGAACACCATTGAACGACACCGTTACGGTGGTGCAGGATGGCTCGTTTGGGGAGGAATTATTCTTGGTTCCAGAACTGACCTGCATGTTCAGAGTGTAACGATGACAGGCCACATCTATCGGGATGTCATTCTGGAACAACATGTACGTTTGTTTCGGGGCGCCATGGGTGCTGAATTTCTGTTTATGGATGACAACGCCCGTCCTCCCCGTGCAAACATTGTAGACGAATGCCTTCAATTGGAGGATATCACCCGTATGGATTGGGCAGCATATTCGCTGGACTTGAATCCAATAGAGCATGTGTGGGATATGCTTGGCCGACGAATTGCAGCCCGTCAACCCCCTCCCACCTGTCAACCGGAACTTCGGAGGTCATTGCTTGACGAGTGGTGTAATATTCCCAAGATCAGATTGATAATTTGATACTCAGCATGCCCAGGCTTTGTAAGGCCTGTATTGCATCGTCCGGGAGACATACTCCATATTAACCATCATACTAACCATGTTATAGTGTTTTATGTAAATAGGATCTTTTTTGAAATTTGCTCAGAGAGTAAAAATTGCAATTTTTATTAATTATGTCAAACATATAGCATCTTTTTTGCTCTTTACCTTTTGTTTAATAAATAGACTTTACAAATAAGTCAAATTTGTTTTGCTTCTGTCTCTTTCTTTGACCTGAACTTCATTATCCTTAATTTATTGACATGAGTGTATATATTCGTAAAAATGGAAATGGGTGTGAAACCATAATGTCAAATTGATTTCAAATATATATTAAACATATTGTATTTGGTATTAGGAAACATTATTAATTAAACTTGCATATATTTATTTTTCTAGACGTAATAAATTATGGAAAATAACGCTTTCATTTATTTTATTTATGTCAAAATTTATATGATGGTCTTGAAAAACTAAAAATGTTTTTTAAAAAAATCTTTTAAAAATTAAATTAATAAACTACTTTTATACCTTGTCATTATAAAAGAATTTATTTTATTTTGATTTATTGGTCGGATAATGCTCTTCTCAACTGCTGGAAAAAAATAAGTTAATGTAATAATAAAATAAAATTTTTTTATTTTGTATTGCAGTTTTTTCGGTTCGAATGGGCACCAGATTGTAATGTGCAGGTTGTGTAGCTGGTCAGTTAGGTTGAGACTTGAGACACAGGTTTGAAATCTCGCAGATTTATTTACACACACGAAAACAAGAAATATAATTAAAGAAACAATATTTAACACATTTAAAGATATATAATTATAAGTTCGTCGAAGGATTCCTCTTCTAAGCAGAAAAACCATACTCAGGTATGCGCGAAATATACTTTCTCCGGGAGAGAGCCTGCAGGCCAACTTATACGCAAAGTTGCGTTAAATATATTTCCTCTCGGTATGAGAGACTGTAAACAAATGTTTCTTTACAAGAGCGCAGGTTGTGTTGTACTTCCTCTCAGGGTGAGTGTCTCGAGGCGAACTGACCATTTCTCCTGAACGCCACAGGGCCAGTTCATAGGAGAAAGCACGGTTACAGTATATATTTTAATTATTATGTGTGATTTAATTATTTTGATAAATTAAATTGCCTCAAAGAAGCTATCAGAATTTATATACTATAATTTTCATATTAAATATTTACAACTCCTAGAAATTCAACAAGCCATTAAATAAATCGTCAAGATATCAAGCATAGCAGTATGTATGATTTTTGTTTCATTTTTTAGTTAATATATATTTTTAAATGATATGTCTCCATATTTAGTTAGAGTGATATGATTATAGTAAATTTAGTATTGATTTTAGCTTATTTTCCTTTTCCTGTATTATCGAAAAAATCAAATATCTAACTAAACGTATTGTAGTATTTATTCTACAGATACACTGATTACTTTCCATTTTTTTTTATTTTTAAATTTATATTCAAATTCAAACCTATAAAAACTGTAATATGACACTAAATTAAACGTTTTAATAAATAAAAGATAATTTTATTCCAACTTTAAATGCAAATACTAGTTAAATATTTCTTGATTATTGCATCTTTCATAACTTAAGAAAAAAAGGAACATTTTGATGTTATGTAAAATCTGAAATGAAGAGTTTCATTAATGATGTTTTCTAAAAATAAATCACGCATCATTAAGGTCTTCCAAATTAAAAACGTCTTTCAATTCATTAAAATTTGTCCATTTAAATTAAATGAGAAAAATTCAAAATCAATGTGTTTAACATTTTCCAAACACTCAGCAGTTTCAGTTTATTTAATGTAATGGCAAAGTTTTCGACTTTAACAATTTGATTTTTAATTTCTTTTTTTAAATAACGAACATAACTTTAAGCTTCACATGGGGAAAAACAGTAACAAATAAAAAGAAGTTTTGAAGAAATTCAAAATATGAAATCCACTCTTAAAATATTTTGCTTTTTTTTTTTTTTTAAAGTTAATTTAATAGAAGTTTGAAAATTTTTATAACGGTATAAATAATAAAAGATTAAAAAAAAAAAACGTAGTTATAATTTTTAAATGATAATAAATTAATAAAATAATCATACATAGCTGATAATAAATTAATAAAAAGATGTAAAATTTTTTTAAATAATTTTGAGGTTTTATTTTAGTAATTATTGATTGAAATAATAATAAATATTTAACAAATTATCTATTTACAATAATTCTTTTAAAATGGTTTTAATTTCTTTGCTTTTATTGTTCATTTTATTCTTTGTGCTTAATTCATTACTAATTCGAAAAAACTAAATACTTCAAAATATAGTTTACTCAAAAACTAATTAAGCTAATTATTACAATTTCCATTTATAATAATCATGATAAATATTGCAATATTCATTTATGAGATATTTTTGATAAATATGAGATATTAATAAATAATGATAAATGAGATATTATATTTGATAAATATAAATAAATAATGATAAATTATAATGATAAATATTCTTCATTCTTTTTATTCTTCTTTTTATAAAAACCTGTATGGTATCCTCTCTCTCTCGCCTGCCTACTGGCAGAGTTCGAGACAGGAAATGTTTTTTTTTTTTTTTCTTTTTCAGGGGTAGGGTTGTCAGCCCTATGCCCAACTCTCTAAAGTTATATTAGACCGAAAACTACTGTTTAAAATGGATTCCAGACCACTACAATTATCAATGGTACTGTGGAGACTCGAACCCGAATCCGGTGGCACCAGGCTCAAGATAAATTTAAATAATAGTTATAGTAAAATAAATGAAATGAATAATGGATCTATTAATCTATTATATCTTTCAATATTTTTCAAAAGGCTTTGTCCTTTTAAAAATCATTAAATTAGTTAAAAATTAAAAGGGCTATTAAAAAATGTTATTTTATTTTATTTTTATTTACTTCCATAAGAACTATACAGAATTTTCAAATGAAAAGTTGACTTCAATATTACAACTTTTATGAAAAATTTTCAATGAAGAATTTATAATTACGTTCCCTTTAATTCAAAGACATTTTCTTCATTTGGATTATAAAACCCCAAAATATTCTGAAAGACTTCAGAAGAAACCTCTCTAAGCTTTGTCAGGGTTATTTTGGGTGTAGGGATTAAATTTTGCTATCTGGAAGAACTTTTATACGCAAAAGTACCATATTTGTAGGTCATATGTGAGAAAAATTCCAGGAATTTTCCTGCAACCATCCAATCAACGGAGGATTAGTTAGCCTCATCTCAGGTTACCATTAAGCTACTAGATCAAAGATAGTGAATACTTACTTTCTTGTAAGCAAAATTGAATTCAATTCACATTGCGTTCCATTCGTGGCTTTCAAAAGAAATTACTAAGTTTATGCTTTAAATGCTGATTATGCAAGAATATTAGAGTTGAGTAAAGTTTTTTTTTTAAAGAGTTCTGGTTGTAATTTAATTTTAAAAATTCTATAGTAGTATATTTTTAATTAAAAAAAAAAAAATATCTGTTGCTTTCAATATATGTGTTTTTTTCTCTTCTATGGAAGAGTTTATAGAGAAATTGATGGATGGTTTTCGAATCTTCAAAAAAAATATAAAACGGGTTTGATTTCTTAATTTTACGTATAAAAAAGTGCCTCTATAAAGAAAAGTTTTTATAAAAGATGTTCACTTGAAATTTCTTGGAAAAAGAACAAATATTTTCCTAACATGTATTTTTAAAAGAAAAGACAGAAAGTATGTAAATTATACTCATACTACGTTAACTACTTTATTTTCTGTAATATGTATCCCAGATAAAATGGTAAGCATATTTCTGACGAACCATCGGTTCCTTGAAAAATTGATAATACATGAAAATTTTAAATTCCATTAACATCATCATCGGCACAACAGCCCCATGGTGGGCCGAACAAGGCCGACTGCCTACTTGGAGATTTCGAGACGAGAGATGTTTTCCTAGTCACTCGATCATCAGGCCTACAGGTTGCCAAAGATAATAAGAAGAATATATCAATAGCGTGATGCTGTGAAGTAGAAGAACATAAAATATTTTAATAAAAAATTATTTTTAGAGTGATAATATATCTTGAAAGGCCTTTGGTACCACAGGTTTCAGGTTCGAATCCGGGCGGTGGCATGTTTGTGAGAGGTTCAAAATTCACGTTAAACTGTAGGACCCTGTCTAATTAGCCAAATGTGTACTCAAAATGACCGTAGAGAGACAAACCAAACTAATCTTGAAGAGAAGTGCTTTATGGCTACGAGGAATGACCGGAAATCCTAAAATTATCAAACGACCTTGAATGAGTTCCTGGGTAACTTAATATATCTAATTGGTATAAAGCACATTGTTTTAATTTCTCTGATTGAGATTGGATATCATTGTTATTTAAGTTAATAATGAAAGACATTTAAAACTTGTCTTAAATTATCAGATAATCACCGGATATTCCACAGACTTCTAATTTGGACGGTAATGTCTTCTTATCGTTTTACACTGATAAGTAAATTTCTATCAGGAAAAGTGGAAATGACATTTTTAAACTTTTTAAAACTTTGTTTGATATTGCTAATATTGAATTTAAAAATAAAGGAAATACTATTGTGTTTAATTTTTAGTTTTTGAAATCACATCGTTGAATAGGTCTACAGAATGGTTGCTGTTTGAAGAAGCATGTTTTATAATTTTTGTTTTTGTCTTTGCATTTTTATCTGGATTAGAAAAAGAAATAAAACGTACCGGTTCTTGAAAGAGCGCCATCGCAATTTACACATTTTGAAGGAGATTCAAAATCGTCAACACATTTGTGTCATTTTAGAGCATTAGCTTGATTCTTGGATATATGCTGACCCTTTTTGCATCATTATGAAAGTCTACATTTTCACATTCAGATATAATTCTGTTTTTCTTCATTTGCATGCATAATAATAGACAGTGGAATAAAAAATGCTTTTATTTTACTTATTTTTTGGAAAAATTTGATTCGTATGACAGAACTTGAATGTTTGATAACATGATTTTAAGCTGATTAACACTTCAATCAAAATCAATAGTTCAAGATCATGAATTTAACAATACGATGGTTTATAGTAAAATTTTTAAGGAATTTTCTAGAATTATTTAGGTAGTTTAAATACTTGATAACATAATATTAAGCTGAACAGAAAACCTTAAATAAAAACTCAATAATTCAAGAACGGAAATATAATAATATGATTTATAGCAAAGTTTTTAAGGAATTTGAGTTCAGGCATTTAAAATAGTAAGCTAAAAAGGTTTCTCATTAATTTTCTTGTTATACATTGCTATGCTCATCTTGCAATCGACATTGTTAGTTGGTAAAAAAATATAATTAATCACTACTGTGCCCTACTTATGCACTACTTATTTCATCACCTTCAAACTAATTCCCTCCGGACACCATGCACTTATGCCAACGTTTTTCCAAACCTCAATGCATGCTAAAAGTTATTGGCCGCGATGGCTTTCAAAGCGTGCGCCGATTCTCATTGAATCTCTTCAATCGACTGAAAATGTGTCCCCGAAGTGGTCTTTTGAGTTTAGGGAATAGCCAGAAGGTGACTAAATCAGGTTAATACGGTGGTTGTGAAACGATATGGGTTTCATTTCTGGCGAAAAGTCACGAAGAATCAATACAGTGTGAGCTGGTACATTATCTTGATACAAAAACCAAGAGTTATCTTTCCATAAATGGGCCTCTTTTTGCGAAGAGCTACATGTAAACGACGCATAACACTCAAATAATATTCCTTGTTGGCAGTTTGGCCTGGAGGAAGGAATTCATAATGCTCCACACCACTGTAATTGAAGAAAATAGTCGACAAGTCCTTGATTTTTGAGCGACTTTGTCGTGCTCTTTTCGGTCTTGCTTTACCTTTGTCTCGATATTTGCTCGATTGATCGGTTGTTTCCGTGTCTTAAGCATAAATTCAAGTTTCATGTAGATTCTCATTCACCAAGTTATGATGCAATTCAACTTATCCTGATAGTCAGAAAGCATTGTTACGCACACTTCAACGTGACGACGTTTTCCAAAAATTCAGTGTTTTTTGAGGCCCAAATCATCTTTTAAAAATGTTGATCCCTTTTGTAATTCCAACATCCTCAGCAAGGTCTCTAATTGAAATCGGCGGTTTTGCAAGACTTTAATTTTTGGACGTTTGAGGCTCCTTCCTCATCAATCATCTTTTAAAATGGAATTTATCTATCCTTTTTAATTCCAACATCAAATTCTTTGCTCATCAGCAAGGTCTCTAATTGTAAATCGGCGGTTTGAAGCACCAAATCTTTAATTTTTTTCCACAAGCAAAATTTAATGCACGTGAGCTTCGTCGGTTGAGGTTGATGAGTAACGAAAAAAAATTTTTCCAGAAACATTTCTTTCCGTTCTCTTTCCTCTTCAACGCAAATTCTTTGTTCTCAAAAATTTCTACTTTTGCCTTCTTTTTTTCTAGAATTGTTTATACCACTTCTAAGCATTTCTTTCCGATATAGGAATGCTCACCGAATGCCTTCTGCAACATTCTATACGTTTCCGCAAGCAAAATTTAATGCAAATTCTTTGCTCAATTAATTCAGACATTTCAAAAATTTCTACTTTTTGGGCGCAGTAGTATTATTTCTAAGGTATTATTTCATTCCTTTTTCTAGAGATCTCAAGATATAAATTTCTAATGAGTAACGAAAAAAAAAAAATTTTTTTTTGCTTGTATACAATTTGAAATAAATGAAAATAATTTTTTGTTAATTTCTATGATTGTTTTCAAATGCCTTGTAAGATCAATAAACTTGTATTCAACATTTTGAATATAGAATGATGTTTAAGCGTTAATCAATAATTTTTCAATAAGATTTTATATAACACATTTCATATTTTAGGCCCTTTCGTTTAGATTTAATTAAACAAAAGTGAAAAATAGTTCTAATTCTTTCCGAGTATGTTTTGGGTTTCGTATTTATTAAGATACCTCTTAGACTGGTTGATCGATTTAAAAGTTTTTTAATATAAGCAGATATGACAAAATGCTGTGAAATAATTCATAAAATCTAAAAAAAAAATTTGGGAATAAATATGAATAAAAGTGGTTTAATTTGCTTCTTTACATGTGGATTTGGAATGCATGGTTTTTTAAGAACCCTAACCGTTGCTTTTGATGTCCGAGGTCAAAGCCGGATTTTCAAAGCTCCAGTTTTAATTTAATTAAAGAAAAGTGACAAATCAATCTAATCCTTTAAGTTTTCGGCTTCATAATTTTCATTATATTTCTTAGAGATAAGTGATATTAAAAAAAAGTTTTTTATGGAAGTAAAAAATTTTATAAAGTCTTTTTAAATATAAATCGTATTGAAAAAATAATGAAAAATATTCATACGAATTTTAAATATTTTTTTGCATGAATATGAATAGTTTGGAATCCATGGGATGCATATCGGATTCATATGAATTCATGGTTTTGTCAGAGCCTTAAACTCTGGCATTGATGTCCGGTATCATACCTATGAAATTTATATTTTCAAAAAAAAACGTTTTACCTAAATTTTACGTGTCAATGTAAAAATTTAGAAAGTATACTTGCCATGTAATTTAGATATATTTTTCAGATAATCCAACTTATGTTCCTAAATGTGAAATATTTGACAAATTTCTTTCATAATTTTGAATTTTTTTAGTATTTTTAAAACTTTCGTCCCCATTTCACTTTTAGCTTTAAGTGCATGTTGATTTGAACTATTTTAAACCAGTTTAATTTCGATCCTTAAGACCAGATATTAATTTAACAGCGGTACGTTATTCCTAAATTAGACGTTCTTAATTTTTTTTGTTATAACTCTATTATTTAAAATTATTACTTATTATTATAACATCAAATTAAAAATATTCCCTTAAATTTATAATAGTATTTTCATACTTCTTTATTACTATTGGTATTTCGTTTAGAAGATTTTTTTAAGATTTTTTTACTACAATGAAAATTTTTACGTGTCGTATTCAAAATACGACAATTTTTACATCATACTTTTTTTACTGCTGACTTATTTCTTCATTTGAAAAGTTTCTTTATTTCCTGATTTAAGTACATCAATTATTAAAACTATTTTTTAAAGTGTCAAGTCATTTTTTTAATATTGTCATTTTCGATTTTTTTTTTTTTTTTGGATAACTAGCTTTAAAGTAAATATTTTTGATTAAATTATAATTCTTTTTTTGTATGTTATTATTTGTTTACTTCTTTAATCGATAGTTTGATTTATTTAAATAATTATCTCTTTATTTTTTAAAGTTCATTATAAAAATACGCAAATTTTTTTTTTTTTCCTTCTAATACTACATTGAGTTCGCTTCGAATTGATAATAAAAATTTTAATTCACGAACGATCTTGAAAATACAAAAATTATATTAATGTAAAATTATGCATAGCAAAAAAAAAAAAAGAAATATTTATAAAATATTTTTAAAAAAAATAAAATTATGCCTTTTTAAGAAATTATAACTTTTTAAGAATTAAATTTTTTTAAGTCAGCTTTAAGTTTATATATTTCATATAATATGCATCGAGTGGGAAAATGAGAATTAAGGATAAATAAAATTTTCAGTTTAAACGATTATATAAACAAGCATAAATCAATCTACAGTGAGCAATATAATACAGCACCATTACTATTTTTCTCAATGCTACAACTAACAAAAAGTTAACATTTCTGCAAGTTTATCCTAAGATTCCGCTAATGTGATCGTCCAATTTATAACAAGAATACGATATGTTTTGTTGGGTAGCAGAATTTGGAGTGAGCCAAATAAATGAGTCGGAAAATTTGCATGCCACGCACTCAAATTTTATGGAATCTCTTTCATATCTAACATATATACACTCAAGAGCCAAAACTTTATGACCATCTGTCAATAACGAGTTGGCCCACCTTTGGCGCGCAACACAGCTTCCACCCGCCTTGGCATGGATGCCACAAGTCCTTGGTAGATGGCCGGAGACAGGTTGGTTTCACCGTCATTCATCCACTTTGTATAAGTACTAACAACTGTAGATCGCGAACAACCTACGAGTCGTGCAGTTTCGGAAATACTTGTTCCAGCCTTCGAGCCATTACAATCTGCCCTCTATCAAAGTCGTTTAGATCCGTAGCCTTTCCCATCACACACAGAAGTAAGTGAAAGAATGATTCTTCAGACTCTCCAGCAGCAGTTAAATACCACTTCCACCTGATCACGTGCCTTCCACGTCATCCAGGCGAGTTCATTGCAAAATGTAGGGGTGGTCATAATGTTTTGACTCTTGAGTGTATAACTGGCATACACATGCTGCTTATTTAACCCATTTCGCATTAGAACAAACTTCACCTCGGAACAAGGTAAATATCAGACCTCTTTAAGAACTAAGGCCAATTTAAGTTTAATTTTAATATTAATTATATTATCTGTTATAATTACTTTGCACAAACAATTTCAATGCGCTTATATTTCTTCTGATGCATTTTTAATCAATTTTAAACTCATCGCTATTTCTTTAAAACAATCATATTTGAATTTAAGTTTTAAATTATCATAATCATTTTTCTTCTTTCGCCTCCATTACGTTTATTTTAAACTACGGTTGTGACTTGGATAATTTATGATAAATGCTAGATTACTATATGCTGGAATGCTACTTAGTTTTAAACCAGTGGGGAATTATGAAGCTTAATACGGTTTGGGATACAGAGTACACAGGTTAGATTAGATTGCGCTTTAAATGTATTACAAAGTATTTCACTGGATCATAAATTTCGAATAGATAGGAGCTGCTACCAAAACAAGAATCGAAAAATGGGGCTTGTTTAAGTTCGAAACGTTCTAATTCATATTTCTCTTTAAACATTAATTATCTCCCTGCCTTTCTCTGCATACAGTATGAAGTTATTTCACTTGAGAAACTTAATAATTAATACTTAAACTCATTCTCACCAAATGACAACTTAAGCTGCCTACCAAGAAGTCATTCATCATAGAGAATACTTTCTTCCATTGTTAGTAGTTAAATGTCTCAAAGCTGTAATAAATTCTTTCCTGCTGTAAAGAGGGCTCGAGATTTTGAGTTTATTTCATTTGAAACAAACTTGTAAGAGGCTCAAAAGAAGGTTTTTGTTTTGCAAGTGGGGTGCAGGCTTATCTTTCCACCTGCCTAACTGAAAGGAAAACTTGAGTTCTTTTTGCACTTAATAATTTGATTAAAGCGTAAGTTTCGACCCCAATACCTGAGAAGTACTACAGGGGTTGAAGTTAATCTAAATAAATGGGGTCTTTTGTGAGGTGGCAACAAATGCACGAAAACTGTAATGATAATTGCGATTCAAAAGGGCTATACAAAAGAAGAAAAGGGGTTTTAAAAAGATTGGATTTCTTTTTTTATTGCTGGAAAGTGAAAGTTTCTTAGTAGCTTTAGACTACGACACAAAGGTGTTTTCGAAAAAGAACATGGTGGCATTTATTTAATTTAAGATACTTTGTATTCAATTGTAATTTTAAAATAGCGTGTTTAGCTTAAATTTTCTATTTTAATTGCTTATATATTCGGTGTTTATATTTAAAAGAAGCATTCGAGGTGTAAATATTTTTTTTGTAAGAGGATTCACATTATTCGAGCTTATCAATAAACTTTGAATATTTTTACAAAAATTAAAATACTTGTGGGACAGATAATTTTTTGTATCAATTCATTTTTTAACTTGTATAATTATCAATAAAAAAATCTGTAATCATAAATTTTTATATCAGTGCAAGCTTTAAGTATTATGCATTTAAAAAAATATTTATTTGTAAAATTTTATTTTAAAATTTATTTATAAAGTTTTTTTATAAATAAATTTTCAACTAAATTCAAATTTCTTTTAAAATAAATAAAAAAATAATAAATTCAAATTTCTTTTCAAAATCATTTCAATATTTCAAAGTTATTTTCAAACAAAATTCGTTCTTTTAACTACATTTCAATACAGTAACAACAATATATGTAATAATTGCCATCACATTAAAAAAAAAAAAAAAAAAAAAAAAAAACTTTAAAAATGCATACATACTACTGTGTCCAAAAAGGAAGACCAATTTTCAATTTAAATTTCCCAAGCGTATGGAATTTCAATTTTTTTTTCTTTTTCAGATTGTGTTCACTGTCCTTCACATCTGTGTGCGAAATTTCACGGTACAATATTCATTAGTGTTTGAGTTACGCTTGGCTTTTTTAGACGCTAAGACAGATTCCGGCGATTTTTAAAATGTGTTCCTATGTAGAAAATATGGTATTGGCACCAGATTACTTCATCACCGGGTGCTCCATCACAACACAAGCTTCCCCCTCTTCCTTTCCTGTGTTCTGATGGCCAATTGGTTGGCGCTCTGCCCTTTGGTTATCACAGGCTTCAGGTTCGAATTCTATTTGTGGCATTAGTGCTTGTTAGTGGTTCGAAATTCACGTTAAACTGTAGGTCCCGGTCTAATTAGCCGAAAGTGTGCACAAAATGACCGCAGAGCGATCAGCCAAACAAATTCTTCTTTCAGAAGACAACACGGATTCTTGGACTTACTTTTACATGTTGTTGTCTAACAAGTGGGATAAGAAAAAAAAACAAAAAGCAAATACTATTAATTAACTATAAAACGCATTTATTTTCTATTTTATGATCTTCAGCAATTAAAAAAAAAAATAAATAAAAAAATTTGACTATAAGATAACATACTAAATATTACATTAGAACAGGGATATGGAAACATGAAAATGTTTTTATTGTTTGAAATATCATACTATTCGTTTACAGAATATTTTCTGATGGGACTAATAAACAACCAAGGGTACCATACATGATGTACCCAAAAGCTTCGGTACACCATATGGGAAAACCTGAATTTAAAAACAGAACAAAATTTACTACACCTGAAAGGATAAAATTTGTTTTTCTTGTATACATGTCAGCGGTTGTGTAATAGTCTTTTTCCATTCCTAATATCCCAGATATTCTTACTTTTCTTCTTGTCGAAAGATTTGCAGTTTAAGTTTATGTAATACTCAACGGAACTTGGCGAGAGCTTTTGCGCAGAACTCATCACGATATTGAACGTTACGATGCGAGAGATAGCACACACTTTAAGCCCCAGATACGATCAGTGAAATATGTGTTGAAAACTACTTATTGCCTCTATTCTTTCAGAGATGCATGCTCAGATTAGTTTTCTTTTTGACTCCCATACAACAGCATCACGCAATACAGGGATTACCAAGAGCCCTGCAACAAAATCCGAAGGAAAAATGAAAGAGAGAGGTTTAGATCCTTGCGTTAAAATAAAAAAAAATTCTTGTTTTCGATAAAGACAATTTTTTCCCCCTCTTGATACTACAAAAGAAACATGAACCAAATTCAGTACATTGTATTACTTCCTGCTGCAGTATTTACTTTATTTTTTTTTTTTTTATCCTATCCAGTAATTTATCGCCAAGTATATTCGAAAAATTAGTATGACGTTCGTGCAACGACGTGATTTAGTAATGCAATAATGTTTCGATATTCAATATTCGGATTTTAACCATTTTCCGATATCGGAAAAAACATTTTAAGTTGTTTTTGGCATAGTAAGTTTGATAAACCATATTTTAAATTTTCCTTAAATGTCGTGGAATGTAATGACCGTAATGAATAGTTATATTTCACGTGGAGAAAAAATGTATACTAAATGCATTTTCTATATATGAGGAGATGTAATTATTTATTTTGCTTGGAATATTCTTGAATAAATAGATGGATATGTCAATACATGACATGGCTGACGATAAGGGATACGATATAGTTCAAATATATTTTTGTAAAATATCGATTTATGAAGGGGTCTGATGGCCGACTGACTACCACTGTGGTGCACTGTGCCGTAGGTTTCGGATGCGAGTCCGGCAATGCCATGGAGGTTTGTAGCGGTCCGGAATCCACTTTAAACCGTAAGTCCAGTTCTAATATGACTCTAGTGCGATACGCCAGGGTATAAGGTTATCAAACCTACGCCATGAAAAGAAGAAATTTTCATGTTTCGAAATTATATTTTAGATGCATTTTCAATTATTTTAATTTATGGTATTAACAGATTTTTCTTTGTAACTGGGGCTCTTTTCAAGAATTCAACTTCTCCGTCACAACAGAAGTTGCCCTACCACTTTCCCTCCTTCCATGAGACAACACGGGTTCTTGTACCTGCTCTAGATGTTGCTGTCTACCTAATAGGATAAAAAACAAACAAAAATAAATTATTTATTAACATTAAACGGATTTATTTGTAATTTTTATGATATTCAGCACTTAGCAAAAAAAAAAAATTAATTAATAAAATTTGTCTATAAGACACAATACTGGATATTACATGAGAACAATGATATGGAAACTTGAAAAGTTGTTTATTATTTGAAATATTATACTACTCGATTACCAAATAGTTCTGATGGGACTAATAAACAACAAAGGGTCAAATTCTTTAAAAATTCAAGATTAATAAAAACCTGCCAAAAAGTAAAACTTTTGGTCACCATATAGAAAAATTCGGAATTTAAAAACAGACCAGACAAAAAGGCTCTGCCAGAAGGCTGGCCTCCTTCTTCAGCGACACGAACCCGTGAGACTTCTACCTACGGGTGCTCCATCACAACAGAAGGTACTCCCCCTCCCTCTTCTTGTTTCTTCCATGAGACCACACAAGTTCTTCGACTTGGTCTAGATGTTGCTGCCTATAAAGTGGGATAAGAAAAGTTTAATTAATAAAATATTATTAATTAACCATAAAACGGAGTTATTTGCTTTTTTTTTTTTTTTTTATGATCTTCATCAATTAGCAAAAATAAATAAATAAAATTTGTCTATATGATACATTACTGGATTTCACATATCAGCAGTACTGGGATATTGAAACACGATTGGGATATAGAAACATGACAATTTTCTTCATGTTTAATAAATTATGCTTTTCGTTTACCAAATAAATATTTTTGTTACTAATAAACAACAAAGTGCTAAATTCCAGAATAAAAGTTTAACAAAAACATACCAAAAACTAAAAAGCTTTGGTACACCATATGGGAAAAACCTGAATTTAAAAACAAATTCACTAAACCTGAAAGAAAAAAAAAAAGTCTTTTCTTATATAGTACGATATCAGAGGTTGTGGTCTTTTTTTTTTTCCATCCTATATCCCAGATATTCTTACTTTTCTTCTTGCCGAAAGATTTGCAGTTTAAATTTATGAAACACTCAACGGAACTTGGCGAGAGGCTTTTGCGCAGAACTCATCACTATATTGAACGTTGCGATGCGAGAGATAGCACACACTTTAAGCCCCAGATAGCGATCAGTGAAATATGTGTTGAAAACTACTTATTGCCTCTATTGTCAGGGATGCATGCTCAGATTAGTTTTATTTTTGTCTCCAATACAACAGCATCACGCAATACAGGGATTACCAAGAGCCCTGCAATTTAATCCGAAGGAAAAATGAAAGAGAGCGGTTTAGATCCTTGCGGGAAAAAAATAATTTTGGTTTTCGATAAAGACAATTTTTTCACCCACCTGATACAAAGAGAAAAAAATGAACCAAATTCAGTTCATTGGATTAGTTACTGCTGTAATATTTATTTATTTTTTTCCTATCCAGTAATTTATCGCCAAGTATGTTCCAAAAATTCGTGCGACGTCCGTGCAACGACATGATTTAGTAATGCAATAATGTTTCGATATTCAATATTCGGATTTTATCCATTTTCCGTTATCGGAAAAAACATTTTAAGTTGTTTTTTGGGATAGCAAGTTGAATAAATCATACTTTAAAAATTCTTTAAATGTCGCGAAATGTAATGACCGTAATGAATAATTATATTTCATGTGGAAAAAAAATGTACACTAAATGCGTTTTCTATATACGAGGAGATGTAATTTTTATTATGTTTGAAATCATTATATTCGTGAATAAATAGATGGATATGCCAATATATAACATGGCTGAAGATAAGGGATAAAATGTAGTTCAAATATATTTTTGTAAAGTATCGAATTATGAAGGGGCTGATGGCGTGTGACTAAAGCTGTGGTGCACGGTACCATAGGTCACTGATGGTGACAGTGACATGGGTGCGGTATCCACTTTAAGCCGTAGGTCCCTGTCTAATAGGACTCTAGAGGATACATCAGGGCTTAACAAACCTACCCCGTGAAAAGGAGAATTTCAAGAATTCAACGTCTACCTCACAACAAAAGCTGCCCCTACCCCTTTCCCTCCTTCCATAAGACCACACTTGCTGTTGCGCTTAGTCTAGATGTTGCTGTCTACCAAGCGGGATAACAAAAAAACCAAAAAACAAATAATATTAATTAACTATTAACCGTCATTATTTGCTTTTTTTTATGATCATCAATAACTAGCAAAAAAAAAGTAAATAAACAATTTTTGTGTATAAGATACCGTACTGGAGATTACATGAGAACAGTACGGTATATGGAAACATGACAATTTTTTAATGTTTAAATAATATATGCTATTCATTTATCATCTAAATATCTTTGGTACTAATAAAACAACAAAGAGACAAAATTTAAAATAAAAGATCCTGAAAAGTAAAAACTTTGGTACACCACATGGGAAAAACATGAATTTAAAATCAGAACAAATACAGTAAACCTGAAAGTAAAAAAAAAAAATATTTTCTTCTATACGATGTCAGCGGTTGTGTAATAGTAGTCTTTTTTCCTTCCAAATATCCCAGATATTCTGACTTTTCTTCTTGCCGAAAGATTTGCAGTTTAAATTTATGAAACACTCAACGGCACTTGGCGAGAAGCTTTTGCGCAGAACTCATCACGATATTGAACGTTACGATGCGAGAGATAGCCCACACTTAAGCCCCAGATACCGATCAGTGAAATATGTGTTGAAAACTACTTATTGCCTCTATTCTCTCAGAGATATTTTTGGAAAGTATGGAATTATGAAGGGAGCTGAGGGCCGATTAAATAGATCTGTGGTGCGCGATGCTCGGTACCGGTTCAGTACTTGGCCGAATGACTTGAAACCTGGTAGTGCCATGGACGTTTGTAATGGTCGGACCTCCTTTAATACGTAGTTCCCGGTCTAATATGAATCTAGAACGTAACACCAGGGTGTAGGGTTAAGAAACCTACCTCTAATGGGATAAGAAACAAACAAAAATAAATATTATTAATTAACCATAAAATGAATTTATTTGTATTTTTATAATCTTCAGCAATTAGCATAAAAAAAAAAAATAATAATAAAAGAATAATAATTAAAATTTGTTTTACGATACAGTACTGGACATTATATGAGAAAAATACTGGGATAAAGTAACGTGACAATTTTTTAATATTTAATAAATTATGTTTTTCGTTTACTAAACAATTCTGACGCGACTAATAAACAACAAATGGGCAAAATCAAAATAAAAGGTTAACAAAAACATACTAAAAAGTAAAAAATCTTTGGTACATCATATGGGAAAAACCTGAATTTAAAAACAGAACAAATTTAGTAAACCTGAAAGGAAAAAAAAAAAATTTTTCTTCTATACGATGTCAGCGGTCGTTTTTTCCCTCCTAATTTAACAAATATTCTTACTTTTCTTTTAGTGGAAAGATTTGCAGTTTAAATTTATGAATTACTCAGCGGAACTTGGCGAGAGGCTTTTGCGCAGAACTCATCACAATATTGAACTTTACGATGCGAGATATAGCACACACTTTAAGCCCCAGATACCGATCAGTGAAATATGTGTTGAAAACTACTTATTGCCTCTATTCTCTCAGAGATGCATGCTCAGATTAGTTTTCTTTCTGTCCTTCATACAACAGCATCATGCAATACAGGGACTATCAAGAGCCCTGCAATATAATCCCAAGGAAAAATGAAAGAGAGAGGTTTAGATCCTTGCGGAAAAAATAAATTCTTGTTTTCGATAAAGACAATTTTCTCCCTCCTGATACAACAAAAAAAAATATCCAAATTCAGTACATTGTATTAGTTAATGCTGTAGTATTTACTTTATTTTTTTCATTCTATCCAGTAATTTATCGCCAAGAATGTTCGAAAAATTAGTGAGACGCCCGTGCAACAACGTGATTTAGTGATGCAGTATTGTTTCGATATTCAATATTTGGATTTTATTCATTTTCCGATATTGGAAAAAACATTTTAAGTTGTTTTTGGAATAGCAAGTTTAATACATCCTACTTTATTTACGTATTTAATAACCTTTTTTTTTTTACATATTAAATTTTCTTTAAAATGTCGTGAAAATGTAATGACCGTAATGAGTAGTTATATTTCACGTGGAGGAAAAAAATATATACTAAATGCGTTTTTATATGAGAATATGTAATTATTACTAACTTTTTAATCGTTATATTCGGGAATGGATGTCAATACATAACATGGCTGATGATAAGGGACAAAATATAGTTAAAATATATTTTTGTAAAGTATCGAATTATAATGGGGTGGAGTGACCAGACTGTGGTGCACGGTCCACAGGTTTCGGATGTGAGTCCCGCAGTTCCATGGAGTTTTGCAGTGATCCGGAAACCACTATAAACAGTAGGTTCTGGTGTAATATGACTATAGAGTGACAAAACTGGCGGTGGTTGATAAACCAGGGACAAATCGTCTAGTTGTTGCTGTCTACCAAGTGGAATAAGAAACAAACAAAATATTTTATTAACTACAGCAAAAAATCTTGTTAACCATAAAACGGATTTATTTGCTTTCTATTGATCTTAAGCAATTAACTAAAAATAAATAAAATTTTTCTATAAAATACGGTACAAGATATTAAATAAATACAGTATGGAGATATAGAATAAATAATTTTTTTTTAAAATTTTAATGCTTGATAAGATAAGTTTTTCGTTTGCCAAATATTTCTGATGAGACTAATATACAACAAAGAGGCAAAATCAAAAAAAAAAAAAAAAAAAAAAGATTAACAAAAATACACAAAAAGTTTACATTTTTGGTACACCATAAGTGGAAAACTTGAATTTAAAAACAGTACAAATTTATTAACCCTGAAAGAAAAAAAAAAAAATTTTTATATACGATGTCAGCGGTTGTGTAATATTTTTTTTTCCCTTCCTAATATCCCAGACATTCTTACTTTACTTCTTGTCGAAAGATTTGCAGTTTAAATTTATTAAATACTCAACGGAACTTTGCGAGAGGCTTTTGCTCGAACTCATCACGATATTGAACGTTACGATGCGAGAGATAGCACACACTTTAAGCCCCAGATACCGATCAGTGAAATATGTGTTGAAAACTACTTATTGCCTCTATTCTTTCATAGATGCATGCTCAGATTAGTTTTCTTTTTTGTCTCCCATACAACAGCATCACGCAATACAGGGGTTACCAAGATACCCTGCAATATAATCCGAAGGAAAAATGAAAGAGAGAGTTTAGATCTTTGCGGAAAAAAAATTGTTTTCGGTAAAGACAATTTTTACCCTCCCTGATACAAAAAAATGAACCAAAATCAGTAGATTGTATTAGTTACTGATGCAATATTTACTTTATATTTTTTTATCCTTTCCAATAATTTATCGCCAAGTATGTTCCAAAAATTAGTGTGATGTCCCAGCAACGACGTGATTTAGTAACGAAATAATGTTTCGATATTCAATATTTGGAATTTATCCATTTTCGATATCGGAAAAAAATTTTTAAGTTTTTTTGGGATAGCAAGTTTGATAAATCATCACTTTAAATTTTCTTTAAATGTCGTGAAATGTAATGACCGAAATGAATAGTTATAGTTCCCGTGGAGAAAAAAAATGTATACTAAATACGTTTTCTATATATGGGAGATGTAATTATTTATTATGTTTGGAATCATTATATTCATGAATAAATGGATATGTTCAATACATATCTTGGCTGACGATAAGGGATAAAATATAGTTCAAAATGTATTTTTGAAAAGTATCGAATTATGAAGAGGTTTGATGGCCGAGTGACTGCAGCTGTGGTGCTCGGCACCACAGGTTTCGGTTGCGAGTCGCGGCAGTGTAATGGATGTTTGTAGTTTTCCGGAATCTTTTTAAACCGTAGGTCGTCTAATATGATACCGGGTGACAAAAATAGGGTGTTGGATGTAGCGTTAACAAACCTTACCCCTTAAAAAGAAGAAATTCTCCTGTTTCGAAATTATGCACTAGAAGCATTGTTAATTCATAATAATTTATGGTATTACTAGATTTTTTGTAAATGGTGCTCTTTTTCAAGCAAATTTTCCCTCTCTACTGAAGCTGCTCCTATCCCATTCCCTTCTTCCATGAGACCACCTAGGTTCTTGGACTTGGTCTAGATGTTGATGTCTATCAAGTAGGTGAAGGGCAAACAAAAAATATTATGAATTTATCATAAACACATTTATTTGTTTTTTAATTATATTCAGCAATTAGCAAAAAAAAGTAATATTATTCTTCTATAAGATACCATACTGGGCATAACATGAGAACAGTACAGGTATATGGAATACACTTTAGACAATTTTTTTAATGTTTAATAAATTATGTTTTTTGTTTACCAAATATATATATACTTTGGGACTGAAAAACAACAAAAAGGCCAAAGTCTAAAATAAAAGATTAAAGAAAAAAAAATAAAAGTCAAAAAGTAAAAAGAGTTGGTACACCATGTGGTAAAAACCAGAATTTAAAAAAAACAGAAAAAATTACTAAATCTGAAAGGAAAAAAAAAAAAATCCTTTTCTTATATACGATGTCAGCGGTTGTGTAATAGGGTTTTTTCCTTTCATAATATCCAGATATTCTTACTTTTCTTCTAGTCGAAATATTTGCAGTTTAAATTTATGAAATACTCAACGGAACTTGGCAGTGGCTTTTGCGCAAGAACTCATCACGATATTGAACGCTACGATGCGAGAGATAGCACACAATTTAAGCCCCCAGATACCGATCAGTGAAATATGTGTTGAAAACTACTTATGCCTCTATTCTTTCAGAGATGCATGCTCAGATTAGTTTTCTTTGTCTACCATACAACAGCATCACGCAATGCAGGGGATTACCAAGAGCCCTGCAATATAATCTGAAGGAAAAAGAAAGAGAGGTTTAGATCTTTTGAGGGAAAAATTTCTTGTTTTTCGATAAGGACAATTTTTCCCCCTCCTGATACAACAAAAAAAAAAAAAATGAACTAAATTCAGTACATTGAATTGGTTACTGCTATTAGTTTTGTTTTTTTTTTTATCTATCCAGTAATTTATCGTCAAGAATATTCGAAAAATTATTGTGACGCCGTGCAACGACGTGATTTAGTGATGCAATAATGTTTCGATATTCAATATTCGGATTTTATCCATTTTCCGATATCGGAAAAACATTTTAAGTTGTTTTTGGGATGGTATGTTTGATAAAATCATACTTTAAATTTTCTTTAAATGTCGAGGAAATCTAAGGACCGTCATGAATAGTTATATTTTTCACGTGGAGGAAAAATCATATACTAAATGCGTTTCTATATTTCAAGATGTAATTATTTATTATGTTTGGAATCGTTATATTCGTGAATAAATAGATGGATATGTCAATACATAACATCATGACGATAAGGGATAAAATATAGTTCAAATATATTTTTCTAAACTATCGAATAATGGAGGGGTTTGATGGTGAGTTACAAGAACTGTGATGCTCGGTACCATAGGTATCGGGTGCGTGTTCCAGCACAGCTATGGAGGTTGTAATGGTCCTGTATCCCCTTTTAAACTTCAAGATCCCTAATATGACACTAAAGGGCAGCACCCAGGGTGTTGGATGTAGGGTTAATAATCTTATCATTTGAAAAGTAGAAATTCTCTCATATTTCGAAATTTTTGCATGATCATTCAATTCATATAATTTATGTTAATAATATATTTGTTTGGTAACTGGTACTCTTTTCAAGGATAACATTGCCCTACAACAGAAGATACCTTTACCCTTTCCCTCACCTTCCATGAGACCACCCGGGTTCTTGGACTTGGTCTAAATATAGAATGGGATAAGAAACAAATTTAAAAAACTGATATTTTTAATTAACCATAAAAAATGGAATTTGATTTATGATCTTCAGGAATATAAATAAATAAAATTTGACTAAAGATACAATACTGAGAACAAGGATATAGAAACTTAAATTTTTTGATTAAAATGTTACACTATTATTTTGCCAAATATTTCTGATAGGAATTTAAACAAAAAATCAAAAATAAAAGATTAACAAAAACATACTTAAAAATTAAAAATTTGATACACCATATGGGAAAACCTGAATTTAAAAACAGAAATAAATTTACCAAACCTGAAAAAAAAAAATTTGTTTTCTTCCTATGATGTCACCGATTGTGCAATAGTCTTTTTTTCTCAAATATCCCAGATATTCTTACTTTTCTTCTTGTCGAAAGATTTCAGTTTAAATTTATGAAATACTCAACGGAACTTGGCGAGCGGCTTTTGCGCAGAACTCATCACGATATTGAACGTTACGATGCGAGACATAGCACACCCTTTAAGCCCCAGATACCGATCACTGAAATATGTGTTGAAAACTACTATTGCCTCTATTTTTCAGAGATGCACTGCTCAGATTAGTTTCCTTTTTGCCTACCATACAACATCATCACAAAATACAGGGATTATCCAAGAGCCCTGCACTATAATCCGAAGGAAAATGAAAGAGACAGGTTTAGATCCTTGCGGGAAAAAAGAATTTCTTACTTGTTTTCGATAAAGACAATTTCCCCCCTTCATGATACAAAAAATTAAACTAAATTCAGTACATTGTATTAGTTGCTGCTATAGTATTTACTTTATTTTTTATCCTATCCACTAATTTATCACTGCAAGAATGTTCGAAAAATAGTGTGACGTTCATCACAACGACGTGATTTAACAATGCAATAATGTTTCGATATTCAATATTCATATTTATCCATTTTCCGTAATCGGAAGAAACATTTTAAGTTGTTTTTGGGACAGCAAGTTTGATAAATCATACTTTAAATTTTCTTTAAATGTCGTGAAATGTAATGACCGTAATGAATAGTTATATTTCACTTGGAAAAAAAAAATGTGTACTAAATGCGTTTCTATATATGAGGAGATGTAATTATTTATTATGTTTGGAATCATTTTATTCGTGAATAAATAGATGGATATGTCAATATATAACATAGCAATACGTAAC
>BPLR01006961.1:0-141176 GCA_021605095.1 Caerostris extrusa | reverse complement strand
CGGTCTATTTGCCAGCTGCATTAGAAGAAAAAAAATATTCCTTTTGACCCTCTGTCCAATACTTTCCCCGTCACTTTCAGCTTGAAATTCACTGAACTTCTTCACGCAAGAATTCTGCAGAACGTGCAAAAGAGGATTTTTCAACCAATAGGATTTAAACAGTGGAAGTTGGAATGTACCATCGAGTACGGACAAGCGAGTCATTCTCGCTACTATCTCTCACTGAGACAGACGGCTTGTCGGAGTGGCGACAGAGAGAAATCCTTTTTGATGTGGATTGGAGAAGAGTGGGGCAGTGAACTCACTCTTGAGTGTTCTAGATAAACAGATTTATAATTTATCTGCAAGTTTTTTATTTCATCCGTCTCGTACTCGCATGGACGCGACTAAATAAAGTCGGCGGAAAAAACCCCTGTTTTTTCTGCTCGACTCTTCTTGTCCAGTCCTGAATGCATCTTAAGAAGCCGCTTCCACTTGAGAACGATTGAGTCAGACTCTTTAATCTATTATAAACTGTCAGAGACCTCTATGTATGTCATGTGTCTTAGCCCTGCTCCGACTAGAGTCCGTTTTTTCCACACTTCGAAGGGAATTTTACCCGGCACGACAGTCAATTTAGCTGTCATTAACAGTCGAGTGACGGCGCAGCTTATTTCTCACGGTCAGACTGAGACCCTCGGAGCGAGATTGACTCGACTGGACTCGTACTGTCGTCTGCACGCGACTTTCGAATTGAAATGCACAATGAAGTCATAGTAAACAGCGCTTTTAAATATTTTTTTTTTTACTAATGCTACAGTTTACTATTTTTAAACGTCTTGGTAACTCTTTTTTATTTGTTTTTCAAATAAATGTAAAAATTGTATCATTGATCAGGCAATAAATCAATGGTTTTGTGTCAACTTTTACTTCGACTATGTAAAAATATCCTCCTCAATTATTTGAAGTGTATGAAATGAATCAATTACAAAATTTACATACACATCAGTTTTTAGAAATTTTTTGTAGCACGCACAAAAAAAAAAAAAAAATAATTAAAAAAAAAAAAAGGGGGCAGGAAGGGGGGAGGGAATTGTAGAAAAATGTTTTGAAGTATCAGCATAATCATCATCATGAATATTCGTTGTAAGTTTCCTTTCCAAAATAATAAACCAATTGAATGGATTTTTAGAACAAAAGAACGGATATTGCAGCTTTTTTTCAAATATATTTTTATCTAAAAACATTTTTATCAATATTCCAAAATATATAAAACATTTTTTTTAATTGTAAAGACATTACATTAAAAATAAATTTAATTTAAAAAGACAAAAAAGTACAAATATTTTCCTTACATCTATATAACTGGCGTTGATGTAATCAGAATCGTTCTTGTTTGAATCCGTATTGAGAGCAACTCTGTAGCGATCATCTATAAAAGGAACAGGCAAGAATGTTGTTATTTTAACTGGTGTAAACTGTTAAACTTCAAACTAAAAATATATTTTGAAAAGTAAAACATTTATTGAATTCTTAATCATTATATTAAATACTTATTTTCGTAAGCAATATTTCTTCACCAAAATAAAAATTAAATTATGCAGTATAGCCTTAAGTGTGTGTAATGTCTTTAAATAATGAGGGATGTTTTTCAAAGAGAATTTTAACTCAAATTAAAATATCATTACAAAACATATAATATTCAACAAAGATATTAGCATAGGAATTTAAAATTTAAAATAAACATATAGTAAATATTTTATTTACAATACAATTAAAAAAGATATTTAAATAAATATTGACAGAGTTATATGCATAAATAATAATACATACATGGCAAAATATTTCCGTAACGATTTTTTTTCAAATTAGCACTCTTTCTTGCAACTGTCCAAGAGCTTATTTGACCATCAACCAATCTCTAAAATGAAGGAAATTTGATTCAAAAATTATATCAAAAATATATACATTAACAATAATTTATTTCATGAATATATAAATTATTTAATCCTATTGCATGATACGGGTGATATTTAAAATTGGCTTTAAAATCTGTAATAGGATTACTTTAAAATGGAAAATAATTTATAAAATGAATGACAAATTCAAATCAATTCTAAAATATATTTTAAAACTCTTAGTCTAGATTATTTATAATTACTCCAGCATTTAAGGAAAACTTAGGAAAATAATATTTAAAATTTTCTCTCTCTCTCTCTGAATAATTGTATTTCATAAAGTTTCCATTTGTATAAGTTAAATGATGCAAAACTATTATACTAAAACTGAAAAAAAATTATATAAATGATAAAAAAAAAAAACTACTATACTATCCTATTCTAAACCAATGAATTTGTTTATTATTCATTTTTATTAAATATATATTCCGTATTAAAATACCAAGAAATATTTAAATTTTAAATCAACTTCCCAAAACATAAATATTTCTATTTATTAATAAACAATTTTTAAAAAATTTAGAAATTTTGTTTCAGTTTAAAATCGAAGCAACGCTCTGGTTCCCATCGTTCAATTAACGAAAGTGGCTTTTGGAAGAAATGCGACTTATGAAAAAAACATAACTTTAATCGGTTTCATAGAAATAAATATCAACTTTACCTTAAATTCTTCCGCAAGCAGGTTACTAGATTTAGCATTTGTCAAATAATCTTCCAGGGTTTCCACTCTTAGTCCATGAACGATTTTGCTGTCACTTTTGCTTCTTTTTAAAGAATGATCTGCGCAAAAAATTTTTAATATATTTCATTAAATTAAAATAATTTATTTAATCCAAATAATAAAACGCATATTAAAAATTTATTTTAGCGTTACTTAGTTGATAAAACATTTATGCTAATAATTATGCACATTTATAATATTTTAATTTTAAAAAATATGATTTAATTTTGTAATATTAATCTCTACATAAATAATAAACGTCATAATTTATCACTTATTAATTATTTATGGTTGCTATAGCTTATTATTAATACTCATAATTTTAATTTTTATTAAAAATAGAAAAATAAGTAAGGAATACTAAATTAACGTTCAATAGGAATAACAAAGTTCATTTAACTGTAAACTAAGTTTTTCAAAGTTGATATATATATATATATAAGTAGCTTATACATAAAATAAAATTAATATCAACACAACATTACTCATCTCCATTAAAATGAAATGAGAAAGTTAACACATGATAAATTATAATTTTTGAATGGATTTCAATTGTTCAGTTTTTAACTTTTATGCTTTCATATTTTATTTCAAATTTATTACTTTTTCCAGTCATTGGAAAGGTCTTAAAGCCATCAGGAACTGGTGTGTCGTCCAATTCTGGCATAATAACTGGCACTTTGTACATGACAGACCAAGTTAGAGATCCCGAGAGTCCAGAATCTTTTGTAGATAATGAATTGGTGGATTTTTTCCTTTCCTATAAAAAAAAAACGACACGTCGTACACTCATTTTTTAAAAATGTAATAAAAATGTAAACTTTTAAATTAGCATTTCTTCCAATAAGAGAAAAGAAGATTCTTACTCCAGAATATAAGAAGCATTACATAATTGAAAAATACTTTTTTTTAATTTTGTTCTTCATTAAGACTCGTAGATTAGTTACATAAATTATGTAAATGTATAATAACTAACTGGTGTTGATACGAGAGCTTACACATGATGTCACAGTCTCAATCATATTACTTTGTTTCTGAAAACAATTATTACAACGGATGCTAGTAGCTGATTTGTGAATGGGACTTCTGTACACCAGTTGAGTTACCACTAAGCCACTAATCGGGTTTCTTAGAATTCTTCTCAGATAACTAAGAATAAGTATTATCACAGATGCACATAATAATTAAGTCACTTACACCAAGTATACACTGTATTAGGGATATCTGATTCGTATCGATATGCTGCTTCTCTAGCCTTTATAACTTCTGAAGGCATGGACATCATATCATGAAGTATTCTGGGAGATATTACTAGCAAAACGTCTTCTACAATTTCTGATAAATCAGTCAAGGATTTGATTTTATACGGATTGCCTATACCCCTTTTCTCTAGTAGTTCAAAAGTGTTTAATATGCACCATATTTTTAGTCAACCATCATTGTGATACCATCACAACAATCACCATTTTCAAAAAAATTTTCTAATTACAATGTTATCTGGCCCAAAACACTCCCTTTATGGTAGCAAATACAGTAAAGGGTGGATTACACTGTTCGTTTACTACCTTTCGGTCTTTATTTCTTCATTTAGTTAGATTTCCACTTTATCTAAAGTTATTGTCACTAGTTACTTACGATGCATTTAATTTTCAGAGATCACGATCATTCATTTGACCAATTTTGCAATTTACCTTATCTCTTAAGTAATTGTACTTTTGCAGTTGCTTTTCTTTCCTTATTGATATCAGTTCTCAGTTCATGGTATACAACATAAAAACTGTATTTTAAAAATTTAAACTTTTATTTACAACAATTTTGTAGAATATTTTCTCAAAAATAAAAAAAAAGAGTAAAGTGTAAAGTAGTATAATTGTAAAAGAGCATAATTTCAAAATTACCTTCTGTAACAAACAGCAAAAACAGTAAGAAAGGTAAGTGCAGTGAGAAACAGTATCGCTCCTATTATAAGTAGGATGACGAATATAGCTTCATATCCAAAGATCTGCCATCTTGGATGCTTCATTCGTAGCACTGCGGTTCCTATAAAAAAAATATAAATAAAATAATAGCGATTAAAAAATTAAAAACGATATGTATTCCACCATGAATCACCATCTTTGCAAAAAATTAATTAAAAACACACAAATGAAGAGAGTGGATGGTTTTGATGGCCGCTGTAATTTGACTTTTCATTTCGCTAGGGCCACTAATTGGAAAACTATGAAACATTTTTGGACCTATCACTATAAAAAAGTCCAAACTCGTTCAAAACATAAAATTTTCGAAACTTGATGTGATACCTGTAACCAATGGTGCACTAGATGGAAATTTATAGTAATAAGTAAAAAAAAAGTTAATAAGCAAAAAATATCCCTTATTATATAAAAAAACCATATGTAAATATCTTAATTTATTTTTAATAATTTTAAAACTATGGAATAATTTTTAGACATTGAAGTGGGTTTATCTTGTTAAGTAAGCCAAGTTAATTAAGAGTAATATTAAAATATAATGTTTCTTCCAAATAAAATATAAATAATTAAATATTTGTACAGCAAAAAGCAAGAAACAAATTGTACCTGCACTTTTGTTTTCCGGTTTTGACAGAACAGATTTTAGTTCCTGCAAAAGAAAGAAATCTCTATATACTTGTGTTTTAACACATTTGTTTTTAAATTTTTATTATAAAACAATTTCAACTATTAATTGAAAAACATTTTTACATGTTAAAGTGCAACCCACATATACAACTTCAATATAAAATACCTGATAATTTCCTAATTTCTCAAAAAGAAATTATACAAAAAGGATTAAAGAAATAACAAAATGTAACAATCGGAAAATTAAAAAATGGATTTTTCAAAAAAGAAGAGTTGGAACATTGATGTTTTAAAGTTATCTATCTTTCTGGCCAAGATTTAATTTGTATTCTTGAGAAATTTGGTCCCGATTTGTATTGAAATAATATTCTGTATAGAGAACATAATGAGCCAACAAGCTGTTTTCCTAACTGCCGCTACTCAAAATTCAATCCACTTTTAGAACATAAGAAAAGTGTTAAAAAGGAAAATAAAAAATCATTAAAGAAAACAATTTTCGAAAAAGCTTAAGATTAAATGGCTAATCAAGTATTTGCGTAATAGAAGCTTAGAACCGCTCTTTGGGTGGTCCGTCTATCCACGTTGTACCTATTAACACGTTTTCACTTCAGCGGCAGCAGATATACGAGTACATGGCCAGTTACAAAAGATAGAACATTTTTAATGTTGGTAAAATTTGCTTAGAAAAAAAATGTTCAGAAATGAAGTTTTGAGAATTTTAGTAATTCACGTTAAATAAAAACGTATGTATATATATATTCAGAGATGAGGCTGATTAGAGAGGCTTTGATTTTATTTGGTTTGGTTTGCCGCTCTACGGTCATCTTGTGCACACTTTAGTCTAAAAATAGACCGGGACCTACAGTTTAAAGTAGATTCCGAACCCTAAAAACATCCATAGCGTTGATTTGAAAATAATTTAAAACAAATACTGTACATTTTTACCTTTTTAAATTTTTACAATAATTTAACAGTCGCCTTTTTAGTGACAATAAAAATACTGTTTTTAATTAATTTATAGGGTGGAAGTATGGAGCTGAAAGAGTTTTTATTTAAATCTCCAAGTTTTAAATAAACAATCTTACGTAGTATGACAGCCTGTGTACATGCCAAATTTCAAATCTATAAATTTGATATATATATATATAGGACTATTGAGTTTTTATGTATAAAATTATATATTAAGAAATACATACACACATACATATATATACATACATATATAAGAATATATATATGATTTAAAGAAAATTAATATGTTTTATGTAATTAAATTTAAGTGAAATATTCAGGACCAAAGAGAAAGTTTCAGAAAAAGAATAAAATAATTCGAATTTATGTAAAAAATTGAATCCCACTTTTTCAAATTTAAAACTCAGAAGATTAAATACTTATAGTTACAAAATAATCTAACACTATTCGAATTTTTGTTAACTGGCTAACAAATTTAAAATGCATTATAATACGCGTTTAATTTTCCACAATTTTCAAAAATGTAGGTAGTTGTTAACAAAACTTTGCTTAAAATTCCAACTTAGCTAAAATTTCAAAAATTTTGTTATTTGCATGAGTGTATTGACAGGATTTTGAATACCTGATGGAAAAGTTAACCTATTTTCAGTTTTATTGGTTTATTTTATTATTTGTGTTATATCAATTGTATTTTCAAAATACTTTTTTTATTTCTTTTTTTTTTAATTCAGCTAATATTTTATAAGATTTTTCCAAACTAATAATTTTGTAACGATTAATTAAATTTAAAAAAATATATTTATATAGCATTTTTGTCACTATTTTATACATTAAAACAAAACAATCGAATTTTTTTTTATTATTTCTTTATAGAAAAAAATTTCTACAAATTCCAGCTAATTTATTTTTTAAAAATCAAGTTTTATTAAATTATAATTTTAAATGGGAAATCAAGAGAGACCAACAACAAAAGTTTAGCATATCAATACTCAAGTCCACCGTAAGAGATTTAAAAATCTTACTAATTTCCTCCTTTTGAATCTTTCACATCTCATTATAGGCTTAAAACAGGACGATCTCGGATTTTAGAGAAGTTTTACCTTGCAAAAACAGATTTAGTAAAATAATACTTATTTCATGTCCTCCTCACAATTTCCAGAAGTTCTTCAAAATATTTGACTGCCAACATTGCCAAACATTTTACCAGGATTGCCACTTGGCTATACTTTTAGCCTTTTTTACCTGTACAGTGAACATTTGACATATTAATTGAGTAAAAGTATTTTAAATAACGAAGCAGATAATTTAAGTAAAGCACAGAGTAAATATTTATAAAAACTAGTAGAATTATTTGCATATTTAAAAAAACATTCTCGTAGTATTTTGTTTTTCAAATACTGTCCAACCGACCTTATCTCTTTTTATTACAAGTGTCCGGATTCTGATCTTGTAATCGTAGCCAGGATTCAGATGAACATTATGTGATATCCACCCCAATGCTTTTTGTCTCCGACTATAAAAGCTTGTTCTCCTGATTGAGAAACGTTGCTGGGATCCAACTCAGCAGCTATATAATAGGGTAGACCCTTTTGCTCCACGGCCCTATGGTAATCACTCAACTGCAACTCATCAATAGGTTCGTCATTTCTGGAATCCTCGACAATGACTTGATATTTACTACAAGAAAAAATTTAATATTAATTTTTAATTGAAAATTTTAATTTTGATTTTTATTTTGATATTATGCTTCAAATTTTAATATCTGAATTTTAAAATCTTTTATTATTTCTTTTATCTTAAAATTTGAAATATAGTTTCATGCAGACATATTTAATGCTATCACCTATTATTGGTCTATTAACGCCTAACACAAAACTTTAAAATTCTTTCAGACAAATTTTCTACCGGTTCATTACTCAAAAAAATATAAAATTTGTTGGAAAATGTAATTCATTTTACTTACTAAACAGATGTTGTTCCAGTGGTCGAAAATACAACAGGAATTGTTTCGTTCGTGGCTTCAGTTTCGATCACTTTCAAGGAAGGAGACACATGATCACCTGAATATATCATGTTAAAAAATAAATTTTAAATTACTAGTTAAAAACATTACCATACATTTTAAAAACTGTCCTCCAAAACAAAGGATAAAAATTGTATATTAGTTATTAATGCTATAGATTGTCAATTAGTCTGATTTTTTCAAATCAAATAAAAAATTTAAGGATTGTTTTTGTTTTGAACTGACAAATTTAGTATGCAGATTCTCAAGTTGATGTTTGTAAGTCAAAGAAATTATTTAATGAATTTAAATGAAAAAAATTTTTCATTTTTTGGATAGATTTTTGACAAAATTTCTTGGGGGATAAAGCTTTTATTATCAAAGATTAATTTATTTATTGTATTTTCCCAATATTCATCTCTTTATACTATCAAATTTTGTCCACAAATTATGTATGCGTTTCTCCTCTGAACTCAGAGTGATTTAGGATAAACTTATATAATAAATATATAAATATATCTGTGTATTTTGTTATTTTTTTATTTGTGTATAAATCTTTTTTAGGTAAAGAAATTATTATGTTAATTGTTATGAGAAGATTTAAATCTTTCATAAAGTGTTTGAAATCCATATCTTTTTATTCTATTATACTGTATAAAAATTTTCATCCTGTATTGAATGATATACTTACATATCATTTTCATACTACACACCTGATATAACGGTCCAACAAAGAATGCTTGCCGGAGCTCCATAACCAGCAACTGTTTTAGCCGACACATTTACCCTGTACTGTGTACTGGGATGCAAATTAGATAACATTATTTCGGTTTGATTGCCTTCTACTTCAATTTCCTTTTCAATGAAAGGAGTAGAGTTGAAAACGGGGTCCAGAGTGGAAATGGGCTTATATTTTACCTGTAAAGAAACAACTTATTCATTATATTTTTCAGATTATGCGAATTATTAAAAATAAAAATAAGAACATTAACAAAGAAATGGAAAATTAAAATTATTAGATGATTTCTTTATTAAATGTATATTGTTTTCAAACCCAGACATAGCTATTATTCATTCATTCATTCTATCTCGAAAAAATTCACTACTGTATAACTGAATATGTAACTAAGCGCGCACTACATTAAACAAACTCTCCAACACTCAAAAGTCCATAAGGCCATTCCAGATCATGGCAGAAAAATTAAATGAAATAAACAATTTATTTTAACAAAAAAAAATAATTCATATAATATATATATACATCAGGTGGGCTGAAATTTATAGGCTAGCATAAAAATTATTTTTTTTTAAAGAATTTGATTTTATTATTCATTGAATTGCCTTCGAGGCCGATACAACGATTATAGCGGTCATACAATTTTCGATACCATTTTTATAGTACGATTTGTCTTTAGCCTCAAAATAGGCTTCAGTTTCGGCGATTACCTCTTCATCAGTAAATTTCTGTACAGCGAGGCATCTTCCTGAGGTCTGAGAACAGGAAAAAGTCTGTGGGGGCCAGATCTGGAGAATAACGTAACGTGGATGCGGGAAGCAATTCGAAACCCAATTCATGCAATTTTTTCGTTTTCATTGATTTGTGACACGGTGCATTTTTTTGATGAAACGGTTTCATTTTCTTCAAATGAGGAAGTTTTTCAGAGATTTTGCTCCAAAAACCGGTGCTGAATAAGGCTACGTATAAGTCGCTCTTTATGGTTTTTCCTTTTAAGTTAGTCAATGAATATTATACCATGCGTATCCAAAAATATTGATGACTAAATTGCCAGCCGACTTTTTGCGTCTTTCCAGGCTTTTAGTCGGTTCATCAGGTGCAGTCCACTCAGCTGACTGTCAATTGGACTCGAGAGTGAAATGATGGAGCCATGTTTCATCCATTGTCACATATCAGATGCAAAAATTCGGGTTTATTACGATTGAACAGCTCCAAACGCTGCTTAGAATCATCAATTCGTTGTTGTTTTTGATCAATTGTGAACTCGCGCGGCATCCACTTTGAACAGAGCTTTCGCATATCCAAATATTCATTCACGATATGTCCAACACGTTTCTTTGATTTCTTTAGGGTCTCAGCTATCTCAATCAACTTCACTTTACGGTTATCAGAAATTATTTTGTAGACTTTTTTGATGTTTTCGTCGGTAACAGCCTCTTTGGGGCGTCCACTGCGTGCATCATCCTCGGTGCTCATTTCGCCTCGTTTAAATTTAGCAAACCCCTTCTCTACGGTTGGATTTTCCTGGTGCAAAGTCCGAATAATGTTTATCAAGCCAAGCCTTGGCTTCAATAGTATTTTTTTCGCCAAAAAAGCAATGCTTTATTAACACACGAAATTCTTTTATCCATTTTCAAACTAACAAAAGTTGCTTCACTAAAAATCCTATAACTCACATACTAATAGTGCAACAGCTGTCAAATTTATACACGTGTCTTTTGAAGGTTAGGGCTAACTCAAAACATATGGATTTAATACTAGTATCGCCATCTATGTGTCTCTATGTGTCAGCCTATGAACTTTTCAGCCCCCTATTATTGTTATTTATGTATGTATATGTATATATATATATATATATATATAATAAACATTTATTGATGGTGACATATATATATATATATATATATATATGTCCCCATCAATAAATATTTATTAAAGTGAAAAAAATAGTTTTGGTGGAGTTAGAACAATACAAGTAATTATATAAATAAAATTAACTTTAAATTTTAAACATTTATTAAATTACTCTTGTTTTAAGTTCCTTAATTACAAATGCTTTAAATAAATCTTCTCGATTTTTTTTCATAAACAAATCTATATTCAAATTAAAAATACCAAAAATTACTTTAAAACACCTATATACATATCCTAAAGACAATTTTGATAGGTATACTCTATATTTTCTTACTTTATAACCGATAATGGCGCCGTTACTTTCCTCAGGTTCTTCCCAAATATTCAGACTTTTTTTGCAAACTTTCCAAAACAGAAACTTTGGAAGGCTCACCTGGAACTGTTAAGAAGAAATTCTCGGATAAATATAAAAAAAAAATTGTATAATTTTAAGAAATAGTTTTACACGAATGTAAAGTTGAATTTAATTTAACTTAAATACTTAATAAATTTCAATTTAGTGCTGGTATATTATAAGTTAGTTTTATTTAATTCAACGAATGTTTAATTCAAAATGATAAATTATTTAACAGGAAAGTTAATAATAAATATAATACAAAACTTAATCGATTAATAACACTGGCGTGCAAAAAAATTACATCGTTATCAAAAGTTACGATGTAATTTTAAGATACAGAAAATATATTAGCTTACCACTCCCCTCCCCTTCCCTTAGCTTAGCCCTTCCACTATATCAAAAATCACATCAAAAGATCAATTAAAGTCCACGCTCAAGAAGACCTCTATAACCGTGTTTCCCAAAAGTCCTGGAAGAATGCCATCCCAAATCTATGTAATGTCCCAAGGCAGAGCAGTCGCTCATTTCCAACTAGCCACTGGACATGACTGCCTGCGTAAACATCTTTGACTCAAAATTGTTCCTTCCCTGATATGCAGCTCTGAGAGGCTATGGACTCCATCTACTGCACTGTCCTGCTCTGAGCAAGACTTTTCTCGCCGAGAGATATTGGGAGGCTAGAGATATGTTAGATTAATGAAATCTGTTGCAGCATGTTTTATTGTTTTCTTGTTCTTTTTTATTTTTCGTTGTTCTGTAACTCTTCATAATCTGCCATTGGAAATAAAAAAATATTAGCTTACATAAGATAGAGAAAATAACTATAACTTATCGTTTATTCGACGGTCCCTACAAAACATATGCAACTAAAGTAATAATATTTGTGTTTTTGCTTTCTTGCAATGAATGTGCAAGCAATGTTTCTTTGATTGCTTTTGTAAGGGAGCTGTTTATTTGTTGCGGTTTGTTTGAATTGCTTTTGTAATTTAAGAGTTTTGATATAACTTCATTATGTATAATATCGTGTATCTGTAAAACATGCTTCATTTTATTAAGATAAATAAGAAAAAATCCCCAAGATTAAATTTGCTATAATTTACATATGCTTCTAATAAAAAAAGGCAGAAATTCAGTCGGTTTGTAAGTTTTAAAATTGAAAAGTGTTTTACCTCCATCCAGAGTATTTTCAATCAACTGAATATAATTTCCCCAACCAGCTTTTGTAGCAGCTTCTAACTGAAATGGATATAAGAGATTACACTCATAACTAAATAATGTACAAATAAAACAAACGAGTTATAGTATACTGTAATCATAAAAGGCTCGTCTTACGGTATTTCACGCTGCTTTTATATTAAAATATTTTGCATTATTCTTATAATTTATAAAATATTTATTTCTTTTTTTAATTAAATATACTGACGACATTTTTTATTTATGATTATACATTTATTACATATTTAATTTTCCTATACGAAAACTTGTAAAGAATCAATAAACTTAAAAACGATAGTTAAACGTTAAAATTAAAAATTAGGATTACATAATATTAATTAGTTAATTTTTTTCTAATTTTTATCTTTTAAGTCATCTTAATATAGTCTTTTTAAAGGCTCAAAAATTGGGAAGACAAATCTTATTTTATAAATTATTACTTTCATATTTTAATGTATTATACATAGTTTTTATAAATTTATAATGTTACATAATAACGTTACTTTGTTTGCATTATAACACATTTATATATTACACATACTTTTTGGTATAGATGTATAATTTTCCAGTTTTCAATCGAATGAAGAATAAATATATTGAATATACTTACAGATAAATGTTTAATTATACTTACAACGCAAAATTAAACATTTCTTAAATTGGTTAATATATAATATATTACTTAGTTTTTTTTTTAAATAATAGTTTTCCACAAAATACTTTCTGTAAAACTTATTTAAAATACTTCAACACCCAAAATGGTTCTTTGAAGATCGATGATGATCTTTTTTGATCTCAAAAGTATTCGAATTTCAGGAGCTACACAAACATTAATATAGGATAATTTGAAAAAAATATTATGCAATTTTTCATAGACTAAATGAGTTTAGTAAGGACTTTAATGAAATGATTTTATGTTACACGGTAAGAAAATTTGATGCACATGATATAATAACCTATGCTCTCTTTTCTGGCATAAACAGGTATTATCCAGATGGAAAACAATCTAATAGAAATCTACAATTAATGTAGCAGATGGAAATCAACCGATTACGAATGGATTTGTTTTAATTATTTCTAGATGACATTTTTCATTTAAACCTTCCGAAAGCTATAATAGAGGGAAATAAATATTAATATATTATATTTTAACAATTTTTTGCTCATTTCTTACAGACTCCTCCCTCATGATAATGTGTGAGGAGTCTGTAAAAACATAATATCTTTGAAATTTTAATATCTTTGAAAATTTTAAATTCTTACAGTTATGGTGTATTGAATAGCTGGTTTTAAGTCTGGCAGTACAGCAGTTAGTTCAACTTCTTCACCAACATTATGATGAACTTCGGCAACATGTGTTGAAGCTCCATCAACCCAGCCTCTGATTCTGTACTGCATAACAACGCCATTTGGATACTCAGGCTCAACCCAAGATACTTTGATCTCTTCGTCCGATACCGAAATCACCCTCATTGTTTTGGGCTCTGATGGAACTGAAAATCAAAATTAATTTATGTTAATGAATAAATGGATGTAAACTATTATTGTAATTCTTACTCTCTGAGTTTCCTTCTTAGATCCATCCTAAAAAGAATCCCATCCAGTCAAAGGAGAATCTCACTCTATTTCCTTTAAAATCTATTTGCTTATAATCCAATACTTTTATTTATTACTTACATAAGCTAAATTTTTAATCACCTATTTGAATCTCAAATTAATCTCGTGGTTAATTTTTCAATGAGACTATGTCCGTTTGAATGCATATCTGTCTATTTATAATACAATGCCCTATATCTATCTATCTATCTATCTATCTATATATGTATACATATATATATATATATACATACATACATATATATATATATATATATATATATATATATATAAGATAAGGACTAAATAAGACAATTGAAACATAAAACTATGAAAATATAAGAAGAAATAATAAGACTGCAAACCTTTTTACTATTTAGGTAATTCATTAAGTATTTTAATCAAAATTAAAAGTACTCCAAATCAATACATGAAATTTAAATAAAATTTAGCAACCTATATGTAAGAAATTCTTTTAGGGAAAATATAACAGCAATATAACAAAACTGACGTAAATTCCGGAAATATTGTTTCATTTCTTCATTATGGCAACTTTCAATTCAACGATTATGAATTTCAGGTTCAGACTTTCCTCTTCCATTACAAAGTATAAAATAGATTAAATTCTGAATTTTTACTGAATAATTTAGGTTACAGTTAAACTTCAAGTTAAATAAAATCATCTACGCTATTAGAGAAACATAATCTGTCCATGATTTCGAAAAAACATTTGTTACAAAAAATATTCCATTTGTTCTTTTCACTAAGTTATATTATTAAAAAATTGTTAATTTACAAAATAGAACGGAATAGAAATACATACTTCCTTCATCTGTTGTTTGGAAAATGATATCAGATAAAACACCTCTTCCAACTCCAGTAACTCCAGCAACCATGAATCCGTAGCTCGTATAGGGTTTTAAATTGGTTATTTTAACCTGTGGATCTTTTAGAAAAATTATATTAGCAATTTTAGGAAAACTGAGAATTATTTTTAAGAATGTAATTGCAGTTATAATTGAACAGGATCAGAGAATTAAAAAAATAATTAAAACTTTTTATGAATATTGAAAATAAAAAATATTATTTAAAACATTCAATGGTTTCTGACTGAATATGATACCTAATTTTTTAATTATTTTTCCAGCGTCAAACAACTTTTAAAGTAAATTACGTAAAAGAGTCAGTGGTCGTAAAATATTGATGCAATAATCATGTTATGAATGATTAATGTAAGACTGGATATTTTATACTAAATTATCGTTAACAAGTAACCAATGCAATTTTTTAAACAATTTCAGATGAGTATTTTCATTTGAATCCAAAAACTTTATTATGCAATACACAGAAATGCCATTAAATTTCGATGCTATCTTCAGCAATCATAAGGATGCAATCTTCATTCGATGTTAATTGAATGTCGTTCTGATCAATTACAATATGATTGATTTATTATAATTCTCAAACATATTTTTTGTTCAGAGTTATAAAAAAGTTGTTTAACACCTAAATTGTAATTATATGCTATGAATATGGATTGTACTTTAAGGATTAATGAAATCTTTCAACAATATTTTATGCAAAAATTAATATTATCTATTATTTTATGCAAAAATTAATATTATCTATTATTGTGTCAAAAAATTGATTATTTTTTAATAATTATTTTTAACATACATAATAGAAGAAGAAAAAAAAACTTTAGTTAAATTTTTAAATTTTATTAGTATCGAAAATCTTTCTTGGTAAGGTAAAATAGCATACACATATAAGTGAAAAGCTTTCATAATTAAATTTGCATAGTTTTTATTTGATCAAAATTAAATTTTTACATAAAATGCGTTATTCCGAATCAAACGCATAATAGAGAACTAGCAATATATTGTAATTCAGATATTGCAAAAAAAATTATATCCTTAATTATATTCGGAAGCTTTAGTATACTCTGACAAAAATAAAGCAAAACATTTTATGATTTGAACATTAAATTTGCGTGCATAAATTTATTGTACAAAGTGGAATGTCCTGTTTATTTAAAATTTCTTACGTAAGAATACTCCTATTAAATATTGAAAAATATAATGCTATTTTAAAATTAAATATTCTATTAATTCGTGTTTATAACAAGGCTAGCAAATGCAAGTCATAAAGGAAATACTTCAACTTGAAATCTTCCTTGCAGGAATATGAAAAGTAGGTTAAGATTACCTGGGACAGAATCGAATATGTGATTAATATCCTGGAGTGATTTTCTTTTCCTGAGAGTTCCAGTAGTCACTTCCACATTCTGCACGATTGTGTAATCGTAGAAGATGATATCTCCGTTGGCTTCTTCACAAGACACAGGATCCCAGGCAAATTCCAGAGAATCGTTCGTGAAAGAAAGCACTCGGACATTTAAAGGAGCTTCGCTTGGAACTATAATTAAAATAATATTCTAATTATTTCTTCCCTTTCAGGTAAACTCGTATCTGAAATATTTTCTCACAATTCCAGAAAATATGAACCTTATTTCTATGGTTGGTTTCAAAATTTTGCAAACTACTTAATCTTAATCTACTTTTTGAACCCAATTTTAACATAATCTGTAATAAAAAAAAATTTGAAATGAATTTTATTTCAAATTACTTTATCAAATTTGAATGAATTTATATTATGTTTATTTTATTCAATTGGGTGTCATTATATATTAGAGAATTTAACTAGTATATTAGATATTGCCCAAGTTTTAGGAAATTTTCAACGTACTTCCTGCACCATTCATTATAAGTTATGAATTGCAGGAATAAAATCCTGAATTACAGGAAATAT
This sequence comes from Caerostris extrusa, assembly GCA_021605095.1. NCBI lineage: Eukaryota > Metazoa > Arthropoda > Arachnida > Araneae > Araneidae > Caerostris > Caerostris extrusa. Next base: position 124,335 of record BPLR01006961.1, on the reverse strand, counting down.
AGGAATAAAATGCTGAATTATAGAAATAAAATCCTGAAGTATAGGAAATATAGGAATAAAATCCAAAATTATAGGAAATATAGGAATAAAATGCTGAATTATAGGAATAAAATCCTGAAGTATAGGAAATATAGGAATAAAATCCAGAATTATAGGAAATATAGGAATAAAATGCTGAATTATAGGAATTATAGGAATGAAATCCTGAAGTATAAGAAATATAGGAATAAAATCCTGAATTATAGGAAATATAGGAATAAAAGGCTGAAGTATAGGAAATATAGGAATAAAATCCAGAATTATAGGAAATATAGGAATAAAATGCTGAATTATAGGAATTATAGGAATAAAATCCTGAAGTATAAGAAATATAGGAATATAATCCTGAATTATAGGAAATATAGGAATAAAAGGCTGAATTATGGAAATAAAATCCTGAAGTATAGGAAATATAGGAATACAATGCTGAATTATAGGAATACAATGCTGAATTATAGGAATAAAATCCTGAAGTATAGGAAATATAGGAATAAAATGCTGAATTATAGGAATAAAATCCTGAAGTATAGGAAATATAGGAATAAAATACGGAAGTATAGGAAATATAGGAATAAAATCCAGAATTTTAGGAAATATAGGAATAAAATGCTGAATTATAGGAATTATAGGAATGAAATCCTGAAATATAAGAAATATAAGAATAAAATCTTGAAGTATAGGAAATATAGGAATAAAATCCTGAAGTATAGGAAACATAGGAATAAAATCCAGAATTATAGAAATTATAGTAATACAGCCAATTTATTAAACTAAATTCTATACTAGTTTTTAATGAATATTAAATGGTACCTTAAAAACTTTGATTATTATTATGTGTATTTTTAATATATTATTTCTCATAGTTTCTTATATTAACAGTCTAATGATGATTATTGAACTTCAACTTTAAACATTTTTTTTGCTTTTCTTTTATTATACTTATTATAACAATAAAAACATAGTTATTTATTTAATTCAATTTATTTTTCATCTTTTCGAATAACATTTAAAAATTTTACTGATTAACTGTTAATAATTTAAAACAATGCCTTATTAAAATTGCTCAAATATCAGAATAAAAATGCGGGTAAACCATAAACCATAACTTTCAAAAATATGTGGAAATAAACTGTGCACAATTTACCGTAAAATATTTATTTACATATTTAATTTATTCCAATTTTTTAAACCAATAAACCTTAAAAAGAAAAGAATAAGGGACTCATGTAAGAATACAATTTTCAGCAATAAATTATTTATAATAAGCATTATTTTTAATAACTTATAAAAATAGCAAACTAATATTTGAATTATAAAAAAAAAAAATCTAACCTGATTCTAAGAAGTTTTAACTTCTATGGAAACTGACTCTCCAACACCAGCTGATGTTCGTGCCTGTACGCTTATATTGTAAGTTGAGTAAGGATACAGATTTTGCAGAGTGACCTAAATTTTAAAAATATATGTAATCGACAGGCCGATATACAGGTTACTCATAAAATTTAAAATTTAATATAATAATAAATTGCATTAAAAATAATCTTAAAACATTTTAAATAACTATAGAATTCCAAACGATTTTCTTTTCTTGAAAAATCTCATTTTTATTTTGAAATAAAATTGCAGTTGCTTTCACCAAACGATCTTTTAGAACGATTTTAATTATTTAGTTATATAACTATTAGAATGTGAAAGAATTTTTTTTTAAAAATTAACCAATAAGAATAATCGAAAGTGGTCAAGGAAACGAAAAACAATACCCATATATTTTATTAATAAATAATAATTCCAATTTTATTGATCGATTATAGAAAAGATCTTCTTATTGATCCTTTTCTTTTTTCTCTCTCATTAATAACAAATTTTCAAAAATTTCACCAAACGATCTTTTAGAATGATTTTAATTATTTAGTTATATAATTATTAGAATGTGAAAGAAATTTTTTTTAAAAAATTAACCAATAAGAATAATCGAAAGTGGTCAAGGAAACGAAAAACAATACCCATATATTTTATTAATAAATAATAATTCCAATTTTATTGATCGATTATAGAAAAGATCTTCTTATTGATCCTTTTCTTTTTCTCTCTCATTAATAACAAATTTTCAAAAATTTCACCAAACGATCTTTTAGAATGATTTTAATTATTTAGTTATATAATTATTAGAATGTGAAAGAAATTTTTTAAAAAATTAACCAATAAGAATAATCGAAAGTGGTCAAGGAAACGAAAAACAATACCCATATATTTTATTAATAAATAATAATTCCAATTTTATTGATCGATTATAGAAAAGATCTTCTTATTGATCCTTTTCTTTTTCTCTCTCATTAATAACAAATTTTCAAAAAATTTCACCAAACGATCTTTTAGAATGATTTTAATTATTTAGTTATATAATTATTAGAATGTGAAAGAAATTTTTTAAAAAATTAACCAATAAGAATAATCGAAAGTGGTCAAGGAAACGAAAAACAATACCCATATATTTTATTAATAAATAATAATTCCAATTTTATTGATCGATTATAGAAAAGATCTTCTTATTGATCCTTTTCTTTTTCTCTCTCATTAATAACAAATTTTCAAAAATTTCACCAAACGATCTTTTAGAATGATTTTAATTATTTAGTTATATAATTATTAGAATGTGAAAGAAATGTTTTAAAAAATTAACCAATAAGAATAATCGAAAAAGTGGTCAAGGAAACGAAAACAACACCCATATATTTTATTAATAAATAATAATTCCAATTATATTGATCGGTTATAGAAATGTTTTAGAAAAGATCTTATTGATCCTTTTCTTTTTCTCTCTCATTAGTGACAAAAATAAATTAAATTTACCTCAGAAAATAAAAGATGGCAACGATATTCTAGTAGAATAGTTTGAAAAAGTAATATATTGAATATTTTCAAATTTTTATAATTAAAAATTTATTATGTTGGATAACGAAAAAAAGAAAATAACATTAATTTAGAATTTCCGATGACATAGTTTGAGTGTAGAAACAAGTCTAAAAAAGGAAGATAATGATAAGCATGTTTGTTTCATTTTCAAGATACATAGTGTCTTTTATTTGAATTTAATTGGGAATTATTTCATTTATGCTGTTTAGAGATTTAAGGATAATCAAATGACAGGTTTAAAATTGAAATTATTAAATATGCAATTAGTTTCATGGTCTTTTTAAAATAAATTTCATGAATTTTTCAAATAAAAAACGAATTTTTTTATATCAATTTCTCCCCAAATCTAGATTATAACAAAAAAATTTTCGGACAAAAAGAAAAATAAATGATTGATTACTAAAGTAAAAAAATGTATTTAAATATTGTTTGTAGTAGATGTGTTGTCATTTGTGCAGTTTCAGTTGGGTGTGGTCAAAACGAGTCCCAAGTACAATAACACATTTGTTTTTACACGCACACAGGTACGACATTAATACCACACTGAATTATAAACATTCTATAACACACATGTAGCATATTTAACGATATGCACTAAAAGATGAGTGGAAGGATATTTGTTATTTTGCGCCAGTAGCGCCTTGCGTCCTCTCGGTCGGGAGGTTCGATGCAAACTGAACTTTTCACTGGGATGCAGCTCTTGCAGTGCATAGGAGAAAACACAGTTACAAGTGGAACCAATATCATATGTTTTTTAAATATTGTTTTACGGTAATGTACTAAATAAAAAAAAAAAAAAAGTTTTTTCAAATTTTGCAAAAAAGTGCAGGTTTTTTTTTTTTATTTGATTGCTTACAAAAATTTTCTAAATTAGTAACGCGCAGAAAAATTAAACTGAACAATCATATATGATAAGTAATTGTTTTTTAATTATTATTTCACAAAATTAAAAGAAAATAAATAACTCTATACTTTTTTTTTGAAAATAATTATCTTTAAAAGAATTTTTCACAAATTTAAAAATATATTCTTTATATGTAATAGCACTTACATCCAAATTCCATTATTCTTTGGAATGAACAATGAATAATTTTTTTGAATGATTAATTTTTAATTTTTATGCCATATTGATATAATTTTAATGTTTTTAGCTTCCAACTAATGATAAATTTGAAAAATTTTCACCCATTAATTTTGTGTGTGTGCAAAGGTAAAACACCAAAATAGATTTTTCTGAAAGATTGCTACAAAATTTGTTTAAATTGAATTAAAAATGATTAATTATATTTGTTCATTTTGAATTTATATTTATCTGAGCATTGAATTTAAATATATAGAATACAGATGCACGTTATCTGTGAATTTTTTTTCATAAAACAAGTAATATAAAAAAAAAAAAAATTTTTAAAGTCAATTCCTACTTTTTTTTTTTTTTTCATTCTATTTCAGAAAGTCATTTATAAATAATTTTCATTCTTTTTTTTTAAGTTTATCTGGCGCCATCTATTGGTAGATACATGCAACTTAAATCTAAAAAAAAAAAAAAACTAAAATTAATTAATTCAATTTAATTACTGAATTAATATTTGAAAAACTGTATTAGCATCAAGTGTCATCCACTACAAGTTCAAAAAATGGTATTTGACCTTGAGTGGATGAAGAAAATGTATTTGACCTTGAAGATATATATGGGGAGAGTGTGAGCTAGTAAAAGGAATTGAATAAAAGAATATGAAGGAATAAATTCCAATCTCACTTCTGTGTCATCCGAGTGAATTTGGCGCGTTGTCAACTCATCATACTCTTTTGACTTGCCACACTGGCCTCTGTCCAGTAGAATGGTGGTGGTTACATATCCCTTGATGGTGCCTTTTTCATCCGAAGGCGCTTCCCAGGATACCAGTAGAAGATCAGGTTTGTCTTCAACATGTGTCCACTCCAATTCATCCACCGCATCAGGCACTATAAGAACAACAGCAATACGTTTTAATCCAAAAAATTTCCTATTCGCTGTATATTAAGTAACTGGACAGTCTCTAAAATTTTTAAAATGAACTTTTACTGTTCATATATATATAGGGTGCGCAGAAGATCCACCTCCCTGTGGTGCACCTGGTAATACTTTTTAGTGGCTAAAAGATCTACAACTCTTGGCTTTATTGTTTGATTAATTAACTCTGTTTTAGCATGTTTTGCTGTATTATCTGTTTTTGTTTTTTTTTCGTTGTTCTTTTTATTGCTGTGACTGTTCATAATCTGCCATTGAAAATAAATAAATATATATATATATATTTGAACAGTAAAAGTTCATTTTAAAAAATTAGAAAAGAAATTTTTTTTTAGAAGTGAAAATTTTAGATATATATTCTGACTCCCGGCTTATGCATAATATTGGTGCTTTATTCCATCAAATATCTGCTCAACAAACGGGGATTAAATCGCATTCTATTCAAAAATTCTTTAATAAATTAGGCATTCATACTTCATATTTTTAATTTAATCGGACAGTTTTACACTTCATTTGAAAATGTACTCTTATTATCCTTTACTGATCAATAACAGCCCCTTCTATTCCCTATTGAGACCTAACGTTCATTCAATTAGACATTTTTATTTTGCATGTAGAAAAAGAAATTGCAGATGTGTTAAAATTCTGCATTCTATTATATTAGACAGTCCAGCATTGCCATCTATGCAGCAAAACTTACAAATTTTTGGCACTACCCTTGTTCTACAAACATTTGAATAAAAGGCGGTCAACAAGAAGACAATAATGAAAGGTAAATCAGGACTTTTAATTTAGTTATTTTTTTGCAAAGTTTATCGATACGAGTTTTTTTTTTTTTTTTATTAATAAAATTAAGTTGGATTTTTACTGTATTTATTTCATCCCTTTGTTTTATCCCCATTTAAAATTTATTAAATAACAGAGTTTTGGGTTTCAAGAGAAAAATGCAAATTTTTCGCTTGCCTCATTCGGTTTCTACAAGAAAAATATGACTTATATGCTCTATGGTTAATTATGACAGCTCTTTGGAAAATTATTACTGCTAATACACGAAAATATTACTAAGCATTGCATTATATAAGCATTATAAAATGATTTTCATTGCTTTTATATTGTAATAAAAAATAATATTGATATTCTGGATTTTATGTTTTTCCCAGGCCAACGGCCATACCATGCTGAATATACCTGTTCTCGTTAGATCACCGAAGTCAAGCATCATTGGGCGCGGTCAGTACTTGGGTGGGTGACCACCTGGGAACACCACGTGCCGTTGGCATTCACAAATTTGGGACCTGAATGGCGAGTGTTCTAGCGCTCTGGCGCTCGGTGCCACAGGTTTCGGGTTCGAATCCCGGCGGTGCCATGGATGTTTGTAGTGGTTCGGAATCCCCTTTAAGACGTCGGTCCCGGTCTCTTATGACTGTAAGAGCTTCACGGAGCCAAAGTCAGACTTCTACCTTCGGGTGCTCCATCACAACAGAAGCTGCTTCCCTCCCCCTTCAATCATAAGTACGTATGGGCTCGTGGGCTTGGCCAGCCAAGTGGGATAAGAAACAACAACAACATGTTTTTCCCCATATAGGGTTACTTCCCATGAAAAGAAAAATTAATGTTAACACCCTAAAGCAGTATTACTTTAGTAAACTTTTCAAAGACCAGCGGGTTTTTAAAGGGAATATACTGGAAAAATGCGAATAAATCCCAGTGGTAAAATATTGTAGATGAAACAGCCTATCATAACAACAATAAATTAATAATGAATGGCTTTTGAAACATCCCTAAGATCATCATGGCCAATAAGATGATCACGAGGAGATTTTTTTTTTTCGATAACAGAATTTGTAAATTTGTAAACAAAAAACTGGAAGTTTATTTTAAACGGATTTCATCCTTTTACATTTACCATTCATTTGATTTATTACAAAAACCCTTAACGTCAATTTACTTTTTTTTTACATTAATGTCTTGTATTTTATATAGCATGAACACTCCCTGGCAGACGGATAAAAGAACTTTATTCTGTTTTACGAGATCTTCAAAGGATCGTGAGATCAAATAGTCATGCCCCCTTTGCATATGATTGTGATTTCGTACACTTTTTGTTCTGTCATTCTCAGTGAATGACTCCCGTTAAACTGTGTGACAGCTTTAATGGCAATTCAAAAGGAATTTCACATTCTTGAGACGCTGTTGTGAGCGATTTCGAATTCTTTTCTCATACTACTCACAATATGACTTTCTTCTAGCTTTTCTGTAATTAATTCGAATGGTGTTCGTAGGTTTTCTGACCCCTAACTCAGAAAAAATAGTTAAACGTTTAAGTCGTGTTCTATGTCTTTCACTCACTTCCACTGTAATTTTGTGCAATGACTTTTTCTGCATAAATATTTGCGCAGAGAACAAGAACAAAAGAGAGAAGAAAAAGATAAAGAAAAATTTCAGGAACATATATATTTTTTTACATTTTTGCATGCACTATTTAATTTGCTTAGAAATTTATCATGTGTCATTTTGCTTTTATACGCATTTTCTCTTTAGACTTCAATATTTACACAATAGATTCGTCCGATTATATTTATAATATGACTCGCAAAGAAAAGAAATTACGTCTAAATATTTTTTTTTTTGAAAAAGAAAAAAAAAATGAGAGATGTATTTAAATAATTTTCAAACAAGTACGTATGAGGACGGATTTTTAATAAAAATATTTTTATTTTATAAATATTTGTATTTTATTTCATAAATATTTTTTTTTATTTCATAAATATTTGTATTTTATTTCATAAATAATTATATTTTATTCAAAATATTAGTTGTTATTTGAACATATGGATAAAAAATAAATGTCTAATTTTTTTTGCATAAATGAATCAATGAGTTATTTTTGTAAAAATTGTGATATTAATCTCTCTTTCCTAAAATTAAGTTAATTTTTACCTGTTTCTGAAGTAGGTATTAAAAGTTCGGCTGGAAACTTGGATTTTCCAGCTGAGTGACAGCGTATATTTTTATGCTGTAATTCGTGTGTGGCTTTAAATCTTCTAATACTATATTGTTTTGAATACCATCAGTATTTCTAATCCCTTTGAGAATCTCCAATGCCTCTGGATGGTACACAACTTGATATGAAGCCAAAGGACACTGCAGATCAATCTCTGGTGGGTCCTAAATTAAAAATAAATAAATTAATTAAAAATAGTTTTAAGTATTCGTAATAGAAATGCGAGTCTTTAGTCTATTTTTAATTAAGACAATTAAAATTCCCATTAAAAGAAGAAATCCTTTGAGAGTCTGATATTTATTCATTAAAATAATCATCGCATCAATTAACCTTCTTCACAGAAAGAATAAGAAAAATGTTATTACAATGTTACTGTACTATACATGCATTAATGTTAATACAATGTTAAATACAGTTATAAATAGCATTGCAACTTTGTATTTTTAAATGTGATGATACATAGTACAGCTAAAATATGAGAATAGATTGAAGTATAGTTTTGGAGTATTTTGTTTACAAAAAGCGAAAAGGTATGACTAAAACATTAAAGTTGGCAAAAAGTAATTAATGTTCCGTGTACTTCAAAAATAGTTTAATGACATAAATATGCATACATTAAACACATATTGTTCCTTAAAAAATTTCATTAATTAAATGCTCTGATTCAATTGATCTATAAAATAAAATGGTAATGACGGATAAGGGAAGTGAAAGATGCATTAATTTACATAGTACAAACGTATTCAGGCAAGCTAACATCAGTTTTAAATTATAAAAAGAAAATTAGTTATTAGACAATTAACTGACATCATAACGGTTTACAATTTTAACAATATTTAAAGCATAATCTTCTGGAACGTATTTAATATTCCATTTGAAACTTACTTGCCAAGACAGTGTTATAGAACTCTCAGTTATTCTTTCCAACATAACTTGCGCAGGAACTCCTTGAGATAAAGCAGCTTTAAAATAAAGATATTTCAGTTAATGTGTAGTTGAATATTCAATAACATATCTATAATAAAAGAAACATACTTAAAAATTACATATCATGTCATTAAAAAAATCAATAAAGGTAAATACTTTTTTCATTTAATATTTTTATACAAAATACTCATATATTGTTTTAAAAGTAATAAAAATATTGTGCTTTTCCTTTTCATGAATTCATATTTTTATGCTTGAAAAAATTAATACACTAACATTAAAAACAAGAAATTATTATTATTGGAGAAATAAATTTTTGAAAAATTATCAGGATTTATGAATAATACACCATCGAAAGAATTAAGGAATTATGTATTTTACCACCACATTCTGTTTTTGCTTCTAAACTTGGACTTGGTTCTCCAATTCCTCCTTCTCTAATTCTTTTACTTTTGATGGAAATTTCGTATAAGGTGTTGGGCTTCAAATCCGTAATGTTAACTTCTGGTTCGAAACCTTCTGTGAATGAACTTATCCAGTTTTCAAACTTATTCCAATCACGAGATCCATGCTCCTTGTAAATTACCTGTAAATATACAATTATAAAAAAAATTCAAATGTCAAGCACTTGACTGTCAAATCATTGCCCATTGAAATGATGGAATTGCAAGTTACTCAGTCTATACATAATGATATTAAACTTTTCCTTTCGGATTAACAGTTTTTCTTCATAATGAAGTGAAAATGTAACATGGCTGGCCAAATCTTCTTGATTTTTAAAAAAAAGATATAAACTTTTCTATTTTTTCATGAAAATTGGTATTTTTTCAAACCACCAATGCCTCTGGTAGCAATGAATTCATCGACAGAGATGGTAACCCGTCTATTGGAAAGTAATCATCTTTTCAGATAAATCCTGCTTCAATTTGTACTATATCTAGGGCACAGATATTAGAGGTGAATAACATTTCCCAGAACTGAATAGCCCAGTCTAATCAAATAGCATTGGTTTTGGATGCTATTGGATTTATCATGAGTGATCAAAATCGTTGCCATCGACTGCATATTGCATCAAGAAGATTTTGGAATCCGAAGTTATATCCTCCCTTCAAGACATTTCTGGTAGTGTATTTAAACCGAATAATGTCCATCACATGTTACAAATGTCTTCTTCCAAAATATGACCATATACCAAATAAATCACCCATTGATCATGTGTAATGTCGTTAGGTGGCAACTCGCTAGTACAGCATTCATTACGGCGAATTTTGACCATTCAACGAGTGTGTAATCCTTTTTTAATCTATGGAATTCAAATAATGTAAAATCATAAATTTTTAATACTTAACTATAATTTTATATATTTCATTTCCTTCTACGTTGACTATGAATATTGCTGTTATAAATTAATTCACCATCACAAATTCACTTTTTTTTTCAAATTGAAGTATTAAGCATTTTGTAGTAATTAAATTATTGACTCTTAAAAGAAATTGACTCACTAAGTATTCAATTCTATCGGTCGGAGTACCTCCTTCGTCTTTAGAATATTCCCATACATTCCACTTGACTGTCAAAGATGTCGAGGACTTTTCCAACAATTCAGGTTTTTGAAGTCAAACGTGGTGGATCTGAAAATAAATATGAAATGCCAGTTATAAAACTAATGAAACCTTTTTGATTTTTCATAACATTGTTCAAATAAACATCTAAGTTATGCGTGATATGTAATAAAAAAATTGAATAAAACAAGCTGTCAAACATCCTCGTATATTTTTAAGAAGACGTACGCAGATATATGGAATTTTGATGTCAGAAGATCAAGATGAAATATCGATTATAAGTTATCGTTTAAGAAATGTCAAGAGGAAAAATATTGTTTAAGATATCGAACTATACAAAATGTCGTTTTCAAGAGATTTGAATTTTAGAATTAAATCTATCCATTTCGTCTTAAAAATGCAAGGAGCCAAAGTTCACCTTTTGTTTCAAAACACTTCTCGACAAATTTTAATTGATAAACAAGACAGATGTGAATCAATATTACAAGGCCAGAAAAACTAAATCCAGTAATATACATTGCGTTTGAACGATTTCATATAAACTGTGCGGGACTAGAATACTCGCTCAAAGAACATGAATGCTTCCCGAGTAATTAAACCTTTACGATGTACAGTTCTTGAAAAAATAACTTAGTAACAGAACGATGCCATATCCGGTGCAAGGAAAATTATCATTAATAGAAATAGAAACAGCCGTAATTCCATATGGTATGGTATTTACATAGGAAAGGGCCTGACCACTATTCGTATTAAAGCATGAGTCACTTCGTACAGTGTCTAACTGCACACGATCCAACAGCCTTGTGTCCCTTTACAGTGAAATTACCATACAGACGAGTAACTTTAGTTAATTCTATTCATTGTACCGATTTTTCAAATGTTTGCATAAGAAAAATGTAAAGAAATCAGATTTAGAGGGTTTAGATCCGCTTGTGACAGCAAGGACCCCTGTCCTCCATTCTGCCTATGACATTGATGTCCAGATGACAGCGTGATGGATAGCGAGAGGTATACTCTGTGGCAGTTGATAATACATTGGCACCACATTCATTAGTCGTAGGTAAATTATTACAATATTCACGGACGAGATATATCACTATGAAAAAATGGCCAAATTTTCAAGAAATGTGACTCTAATGACGTCTGTTCAGTTGCATAACAGATATAAACCTATTTTCTGTTTCACTTTAAAATTTTCCGAATGCTTAGGGTACAAGTTTTACTTCCTTAAATATTTTTTCCTCGTCTGTTCTGTTTCCCGTATATCCAATAGAGCTTATGCACTGGATGTGATGTCATACTTTTTCTGTCGCCCTTTTCTCGAAAACTGTGCATCATAGAGTATGGTTTGGCAACTTTTATATACTCCAAGCAAGGAATTTTACCCTATTCAATTTATAGAGTTGTATCAGAACACTTTCTGTGTAACATTTATTTTGATCGATTCCATCAAAAATTTAAATTTTAATTTGTTAGTTTCTGGTTTCAGATGATAATTTATCATGATCTGTGGTACAGTGGTTATCATGGTTAATTTTAAAACACATTAAATAAAAAAAGACTTGTTTTTATGGGGGGAAGATGGTGGCTTCTGAATGTCGAATCAAATCTGCAAATCATACTTTCGTAGAATAGTTTCTTTTTAACAACAATGTTTGACTTTGTTTTATCTATTTTTCTTATTATTTATTTTGATATTTAAAAAAAACATTTCGAGCAAAAACCCATTTATAGCAAAATTATGGAAGCTTGAACTTCAATTATATTTAACTATTGATTTGAAAAAATTATATTATGCCATACTTAATCAAATCAATGTGCATCATTGTATTATCTAGTTTCTGTAAAAAACAAAAATCAGTTTTTTTCCTCCACCATGGGGGAAAAAAATAGCACTTATAACAGACTTGATATACTGGTTTAATTAGTCGAAAACAATACAAAATTAAATATTTCCTCTTTAAAAGTAAATTTGAATCTATTAACTTTAAACACTATAAGCCCATAAGAAAAGCGAAGAGATATATATAGTGACTCACCTACAGCAGATAATATTATTTTTTTCATGTCGAATCCATGCTCATTGCGAGCTGTGCACAGAAAATTAAAAGAACCGGACTTCTCAGGTCGTACTTTAATCACTGCTTGGTACTGGTTCTTCTCCAATGACCGCACGCTCACTTTCAAACCAGGGAATTCACTATGAAAGTAATCAATTTAAAATAAAATATTTAGTTATAATTTTTTGCAAAACATCTCTTTTGGCTATAAATAATAAAAACTAGCATTAATATAAATTATCTAAACCATTGCCTTTGATTAACACTATCCGTAATAAATCCGTTATCCAGAATGTCCTTCTGTTGGGAGAGAGATGCCACTCTTATACCCATATCACACAGGCTTATTTCGTTTCGTTCAACGTGAAACAGACCAACCTTTCTACTTATACAATAAGTAGGTTTGCAAAGTGCGTTATTTACAAATTAGTTTGAGCTGGAGAAAAGTTGCAAATCGCGCTGTCCTTACTAATTACGATGAAATGCTCGACAGAATGTTTCAAGCAATTGAATAACGCAGGACAAATGTTGGATGTGTATTCAGCGTTAAACTCATTATTTGAGTGGTAAGGGAATTTGTTTCACGTTTATGATAACGAAATCCCCTCTGGTAAAGCCTATATATGAGTTTGTTCAAAATTGTTGCAACAAAATGTGGTTGCAAGTAGTAAGTTGCATGTGGTGCACCTCGCTTAACGCTGAATATGATACTTATTGATCGTTCTAGTTTTGAATAGTTTCATATCAAAGCGCCTTACATTTGAAAACAAAATTTTTTAACCTTTGTTTCAATATTTTGATTATTAAGTATAAAACTTTAATTGGCTTCAGCTTATTAAACATAAAAGTTTAATTCGCAAAGCTTATTAAACTTTGTTGTAAAAACATTGAAGCTTGGTGAGCACTTAAAAAAAAAATTTACTCTTACCATTACACATAAAATTAAACCTCATGAAGAAATTTGTTAAAACAATATCAAATGAACCTTGTCTTTAGACACGCTGGTCAAAAACGTCATACATCAATAGCAAAGAAGGTTGACAAAAAAGTAGAAAAGTTCCTATCTACAACAGATTTTTTAAGACAAACTTATATACACAGTCCAGTCACATTAATGTGACAACCTGTCAAAAGCCAGAATAACCACCTTTGGCAGAGCGGCTTATAAAATTCGATTATAAATAAATATAATGATTGAAATGCTTTCCGATGCCCTATGGCATCCTTTTTATATACACTCCACTGCAATGTGCTGCCACCTGCCTTTTGTGATTGGTTATTTCACGTTGACGTCGAAAGTAGGTGGTGGTCACATTAATGTGACTGGACTGTGTATTTTTGTCTTTTTTTACACTTGCTATTTTATTATTAAAGCTTTTTTTTTTTTTTTTTTTATTAAGGTTTGTTGTTTTAAAACGAATCGCACTCTTTTTGAGTGCAATTCGCCAATATTTTTCCGCAAAAGATAGCGAGGAAGTCAATGATCACCTGCACGATATATTCATGTGTGGTTCTGGAACTGCATCCGCTGTGCACGATAGGAACACATGCTGACCCATATTCACTTCCTCGTCATTTGCAGCCACTATCTGGGGTTCACCTTAGCAATGAAAACATTTTGTAATGATATAGTAACCAAAAAGTGCATTATTAAATTTTAATAATAAAAAAGTGGCTTTAATTTCTGTGGACCACAAATAAATACTTAAAAGAAATATTTTTGCCTCGATTTATTGATTAGCAGAAAAACTTTTTATTCTATAAATGTTAATGGAATCAAAAAATACATCTTACTACGTTAAAAATGCTCTGAAATTTTTTTTTTTTTTTATTAATAATATTTGTGCTAATATTTGTATGTTAATAAATTGATTCAATTTTGTAAAGTGATATTAAAATTTATAGAATTAAAATTTTACGTTTTTATAATATTTAAACTAACTCTTTTATCATTAATTGAGGAAAAAATAATTGTAAATATATGAATTACAAATAATCGAATTAAATTTTTAATAAAATAATTTGATTTCACACAAATGCTGAGTTATTTTCTTGGTCATCGATTCATCATTACAATTTAATGCCTTTTATATTTTGAAATTATATTCAGCGATTATTATTATAATACAGTACTACTTAATTGCATTTTAAGCACTTTAAATAAGATGGTTGTATTAAATCCTCAGAATACAACAAGATTTCATTGCATTATGCACTCGTTTATTTCAATAAAATTTTAATTAATTAAATCATAATAGGCATTTATCGTATTTTTGTTTAATTTTCTTTTTAAATTTTAAATTTTTAAATGTCATTTTTGTGGCAACATTCTAACTTACTCTCGTTGCAGGTGCGTCCCCTCCACCTTCCCACGCATGCGCCAAGATCCATCCACTCTGTTGCATTGTGCCAGATTAGAACATACACAAACATTCATGCAGTTCACACCATAGGTATTATGAGGGCATACTATAAAAGGAAAAATAATTTTTGAAATTATATAAGGATGTTAAATAAACAATTATTAAACAAGGTAATATGCTAATCATAATTTGTAATTATAGCATTGTAAATAAATTTCATGCAGATGGATGATGTGGTCACATTAAAGAATAACCCAAATACTCAATATGATAACCTCAATTTTAAACCAAATACCACTGAAGATTGAACTTATCTAATGATAATCATTTAAATACATGAAAATAAGTTATCCCGTAGTGAGTATTGATGAAGCAGAATATCGATTTTGTCATTCTTATTTAAGTAAAAAATAAACCACGACATTAGAGCTAATTGACACAAAGCCGAGAGCACCGTTTTGCGATTAGACACATAAATTCTAAAAGCTGAAGGATATTCAGTATAAACAGTGTTAAGTTTAAGACTATTTCAGAAAAAAAGGAAACTATTTAAATCGGAGATGAATTCCCTGTCTGAATTACAAATTGCAAATTATAGCTTAAAAAGATTGATTTCTTTTTTATGCAAGAACCCTCTTAACTTACTAATTTGGCAATCCTTCCCCATATAGCCTGCTTCACAGTCACCGATACATTCTCCAGTCACCTTGTCACACGCGACAGACGAGTTTCCATGGCAGTGACACGTCGAAGCACAGTTTGGGCCGAAACGTCCTGGAGTACACTCTGAAATGAAAAATATAGTGCATGAATATCAATCCAAAGAACCAGCTATATTAAAAGGTACCAGTTTGAGTCGGCATGTTCATCACGTGACGAGGGGACACACAAGATCTGCCAATGCCTATGTGAGCAGAAAAGAACAAGTAATATAAAAAAAAAAAAAAAAATTTTAAAGTCAATTTCCTACTTTTTTTCACACTATATTGCAGAAATTCCTTTATAAATAATTTTCCTTCATTTTTTTTTAAGTTTATCGGGGGCCATCTATTGGTAGATACATGCAATTTAAATCTAAAAACTCAAATTAATTAATTTAATTTAATTGATGAATTAATATTTGAAAAAACTGTATTAACATCAAGTGTCATCCACTACAAGTTCAAAAAAAAATGTATTTGAACTTGAGTGGATGAATAATAAGTATTTTATGAACGATTGAAAATTTGAGCAAGATATATATATATAATGAGAGTGCGAGCTAATAGAAGGAATTGAAATAACGAGCACGAGATAAACTGCAAAACGCTTTTGGAAGCTCTTTGGAGTTCTTTCTTACTCTTGGATATTTGATATGTCAGAGGTTGTGTATTATAAGACAACAAAGATACAACAATTTCTACAAAATCTCTCGTAACCCTATAAGCTATGAGGTTCTTCATATATTCTTTCTGTGGTTATTATTTCTTTTTCATTTTTTATTTCAAGTACTAGTTGTACTTCATATATTCTAATCCTCGTTTAACTGTTAAAATATTATGATCTATTTAATCTGTAGTTTTATCTACTTCTTTCTTTTTCACATTTACTCTTCTCATTTATATTCTTTTAGTTGTTGTTGTTTCAAGTTGTTCTAAGAAAGTACAAGCAACGTTTCTTGTATTTTAAAAGGAATTTTTAAGCGTCAAAGACAATGATTTCTAGAATTTCAATTTTTAGAATAGTTCCATTATAAAGGTTTCATTTTCGCTTTTGCCTAATTGTTTTGTTTGTGGTATTTTAAAAAATCATTTGATAAATTGAGATAAAGCAGCGTCAGCAAGCATACATCTCAAAGCACCCTGCCAAATCAAGACAAGATCTATACTAAGCTGCTTTATTCTATACATTATTTTTTAAATTTTATTTTTGTTCATTCCTTATGGTCAGAATAGTTACGAAACTATTTGTAAACATATAAATATATATTTTTATTTTTAGCATGTAGTAGTTTTTATAATTATTTATCCTTTAAGTTGTTCAGTTTACTTTAACTGGTAGTAAAAGGTTGTTAAAAGAATTAAAAATACACCTGTTACTTATTGGCTACAAAGCAAGGCCAAAAATAGTGCCAAATAGGTTCGAAGTATTTATCGACAAGTGTCTTGATGTTGGTTTATCATATTCAGCTAAATGTCGTCATGCTGGTTTATAAATTGTTCTCAAAACTCCTGAATATCTCAAAAGGCGCGAAATAACTGATTAAGTCCTTAGCTGGAGAAAATTCTCGAAATACCTCTATTATTCAACAAAACTTATCGAGATTTATAAATGGCACTCGGAGCTTTCAATCGAATGTTTGTGTTCTGCGGTGAACCAACATAGTGATCGCTATGCTTTTCTCGCATCTTTCACTGTTTGCTTTACTCTAATTATTTAATTTTTAATCTTACTTTCTTTATTTTTAAAGTCCTAAACAAATACAACAAATTGGCCAGAATTTCATTTTCACTATAATGCGGCATAATTTAGAATATCTTACCAGCTTGGCAAGTGAATCCTGCCCATCCAGCTTCACATCCAGAATAGCAGAAGCCATCTTTGTCGCAATTGTGGTTTCCACCTTCGCAGTGGCAGGTCGATTCGCAATTTGCACCAAAGCGTCCACTGCGACACGCTATTATTACATATTAAAACAGTAAGTCGGAATATATTAAGACAATTATAGTATAAGATAATAAAATATAGAATGATAAAGAAATTGTACTTATTAGATCATATTAATATTTAAATGAAAATCATATATTTTTTTTTTTTAAAGAATCACCACTGTTTTGTAATTGCTGTTGCTATACATTCTTTAGTCAGTATTTGCTATACATTCTTTAGTTTTTAAATTGATTCCGAAAAAAATATTAACTAAGAAGATATTTAATTATTAATTAATATATTTATTCATTCATTACTAGGAAACGTACACCAAAATTATTTTTAAGATTGAGTTAATAAGTTGGAAATAATTAAATTTAGTTAAACCTAATTTAATTTAACTCCAATTTTTAATTAGAAAAGAATTTTTTTTCCATTCTTTAGGATGACAATTTTATGGATATCTCATTAAGTTAAATTTAATGCATCCTACTAAATTTTTAAATAATATTCAAAAGACAAAAAAATTCAAATTTTTTTAAAAATAAAAGAAAAACACGTATTAATTAAAAAGCTTTATAGACTTTATCTAAATGTAGATATTATTTTCAATAAACTTTTATATAGTCTACATTTTTTTTGCAATAAAATGAGCATAGATTGAACATTTTCTTTAATAATAAATTAGTTTTTATTTCATTATTTAATACTTTTATGCTAACAAACTAAATGCTTAAAACACTTTTAAAATTAAAATTTTTGACAAAAAAGACATATAAAATAAAATTATTACGTAACACAAAATATATTTTAATTTTTTTTCAGTTATTTTCAATTACCGGAGATTTTAGTAATCGTTTGCCACCGGAAAAGGTAGATAGATGCATAGCAATTTCAAAGTTGTCCGGGATGAATCAGAACCCCGTCTACACAGCATCCGCTTAGTGCGACCGTAATTTCAAACGAATACCCACTATCCACAGAACGCATATCGGTAAGGTTCCCATAATTCTTTTCTAACCCAACGGAAGACTTTCCATCTTATTGATTTATCGTACTTATCCCTGCATAAATATGCAATTTTCAATTTGACATCGCTTGATAGGGTGCATTAAACCATTGAGTGAATTTGAAACAAAACACGCCATCCATTTAGCTACACCAGGTTCAATTTCTAAATTGTTTGATAGTTTATCATGAGTCTTCTTAATTAAAAAAATGATTGTACTATCTTTCCTATTAGGTACTCAGCAAATAAAAACTTGTAAAAGATTTTTTTTACCTCCACAAGAAGGACCTCCCCAGCCATCTTCACATCCCGTAGGACATTTGCCGGTAATTATGTGACAGTGCTCGTTTCCAGAACAGTGGCAAAACCTCTCGCAGCTAGGACCGTAGGTTCCTGCAGCACAGTACGTCAGCGTTGTTGTCTCGATGTAAGTGCTGTTGGCATCTGGATCTAAAGCAACAAAATTGAACATTTATCATGCGTTGTATTGACCATGTTTGAAGTGCATGTACTTCTATTTTAATATATGTGTGAAAATCTTTTTAGAATAAAAAAGACACTTTAATCTATTAAATAAGTAAACATCTGTAGTGCATGTCACGTTTCTAGAAGTCTCATTGCAGAGTGGTCCATTAAGAAAGAATAAGAATTAAGAAGGAATTCGAACAGATGTGGAGTAGATTTCAACCCAAAAAGAGTGTCGAAATCTTATCGATCGTTTAATATTTCATGAAATTCACAAATTTTTTATTTATTAATTAATAATTATATATTTGTAAATTATTGTTAATGTTTAACTTAAAATTCATTATTAACTCGAATATTTTTGTATTGTAATAAATTTTCATGCAATAAAGATAACGAGTGCATCAATTGTAGAGTTTCTGAGTAAAAAATACAATAAAATTTTCTCATCAGAATAATTTGACATGTTCTTTCTCTGTTGCGGTTAAATTAATTTTAACGGGATTTCTTAAATTTCTCTAATGATGCTCGAATGTGCACGAAATAAATTATTTAAACGTAATAGAGAAGATTTAAAGCTATAGCTAATAGTAGAGATATTTGAGTAATTTTTAAGCTTTTGAGGTAAACAAATCTGTTTCCAACTACTCTTTTTCTTGATTGAAATTATAAGAGACTGTTACAGAAATTTATTGAAATTTTTATTATAATTTTGGTACAATGAATTATTTAAATAAATCACAAATTTAAGGAATTAAATAAAAAAATCCTTTAAAATAAATAAACAATGAGTGAAATGAAACAAAATTTTTCAAATGCTATATTCATTACTATAATTTCAGTAAATGTATCGATTTTTTTCTGTTTAACTCAAAATTTTAATATTGTAGTAAAATTTTGTTTTTAGAAATGCAAAAACGCATAAAATTTTGGAACTAAGTTAAATTACAAATTAAATAAAATTACTATAAGTAGCATCAATTCAATAATATAACCTGATAACCTCCTGATTATTCTTTCAAACATTTTATTGTTAATGTATTGTAATGATTTAGCCAGAGTTATATTGATGTGAAATTTTACTCTTAAAAATTATTGCGGAAGTATTTTATTAAAGATTGTGCAATCTCGGAACAAAGTTTTAAAAAAAAAAAATGCTTCCTACCTTCTATCATACAAGAAGTTCCTCTCCATCCTCTTGCACATCCTCCCTCACAAGCTCCAGTAATGCGGTTGCAGTTACTGCTACCGTATGCGCAGTGGCACGGCTGTTTGCAGTCGGCGCCATACCATCCGGGCTCACAATCTAAAAACAAAAAAATGCTGTGAGTCATCTTCCGAGTGGCAACTCGGTTTTCCTTTTCAGTGTTAGCAATTGTGTGGCAAATGCAAAATAAAACTTACGTTCCATGCACTTTGATCCTTTGAACCCAGGGGCACACGAGCAGCCATATGGATCTGGTTTGCAGAAGAGGTGCAACGCGCACAACTCATCCGTGTTGCTGTTGTTTTGGGGAGGTGAACAGAATTTGTTGCATTCTGCACCGAAGTGATTACCCCCACAAGCTGCAAAAATACATGTCGAAATACATTAAAAGGTTTCATATTTAATCAGAGACCAGCATTGGAATGTTTAATTAGATAAAAATTTTATACAACTATAAAATATAAAAACAAAAAGAGATATAATCAAATTTAAAGTCTTTTTTTTTTTTTAAATTGAGTAGATGTAGAATTTATCTTCATTATTCTGTCTACAATACAAGAATGATGGAATTAGACATCTTAATCACATTTTTAACCTTGCATTAAGGAATTACTTTAAAAAATATCTCATTGTACCAAAAATATGTGAAAACGTTGAGAATCATTGCATTTTACGGAGACCCTTAAATGTCTTGTCATTCTTGTATTATTATTCTACATATAATACAAGAATGATGGAATTGAACATCTTACTGTAATCACATCTTTTAACCTTGTGTTATGAAATTAATTTAAAAAATACCTCATTATAGCAAAAATATGTGAAAACGTTGAAAATCCTTACATTTTATGTAACACCCTCAAATGTTGGCAGGCATGTAGTATGCCTGTTGAATAAAAAAAAAAGCAACTTCTGAATTTGCTCCAACCAGAAATAACAAACGCAAAATAATTCCATAGGATTAATTTTGAAATGAATGTTTATTTTTTTCTGAAGCATTAATTTTTCTTATATACTAAAAGATTTTCTAAAGAAATGCTTTACCTATTTGACAGTTGGCACCAGTAAAACCTGCAGGACAAACACAAACACCCCATTTGTCATGACATATTCCTCCGTTGTAGCATGGTGGGCATTCTTGATCACAACTGTCTCCATATAAATCTTCTGGGCAACCTTGAGGATCGTTGAAAAAATGTATACATTACTATGATCTATTATTTTGGATAACTACTATATGATTAAGTGATATGATAGATTTACATAAAAGTACTCTGCTACTTAGGAAACAGTCTTATTTGATTTGGTTAATAATAGCTATGAAGAAATAAACAGAATATCATGATTTCCACCAAAGCAATAAAATATGATAATTTCTTGGTGAAGGTGATTTATTCCTAAAACTTCAATTCAAAATTGAGCATATATTTAAATATTGCATACTAAGCTACTTTTAAATCAAAGTCGAAAAATAGTTTTGAAGGTGAAACTTTTCTGTCAATTAAGCCTGAGTGACCTAGTGGATGGCTTATTTGGTTTCTGAACTAAGAGTGGATGATTTAAAAATCAACAAGAGATGAAGAACAAAAGTTTTCATGTCTATGAAAGAGGATGCATGCCAGATTGTCTTAACGTGGGTTCAAGAGGGGAGTAGGAAAAAGGATGGAATATTACATATTGCTACATGGCATACTATGGATGCTCGTTCATAATTGTTGGTGGCCCAATGTGGTGTACTCTATTGCCGAGTCACTAATAGCCTTCGGCCTCAAATATCCCTATGCCAGATCTCTCCATCAACTAGATTATATCTACCGATATAGGGCGAATGGCCACCTGTCAAAGTACCTGGTTTTCAAAAGCAACAAAAGGGTCAAAATACCTGGCCTTCAAAAACAGAAAAGGCTGTTTAATTAGATTACATAAAATGAGTGGAATTTCTTTTAATAATGACTCTGCCGAAATGCTCTCACAAGATAGTTTTCTGGTTTTCTTACTAGTAGGATGCAAACGTTAATCAACTGGAGTTACAAAACCATTAGAAATAAGATAGCGCTTTTCTTCTTTTACTCTTACAATTTGTAAAATGATTAAGAGGATTGATATAAATATAATAGCTCGTAACTCTTTTAATTTTTCAAACTGTAAATGATTAAAAGCAGTGACATAAAGTTAAAACTATAACAAAATAGTAAAGGTCAAATGCATAATTTTCTGTATATAATCGTCTACGTCAAAAAGTTATAAATTACACAAAAAAATGGGATTTATGATAATTTAAAAAAATATATACAATTACAATATTGTTACAATTATATTTATTCAAAAAAATCAAGTTCTTGAATATTTAAAGAAAATATAATAGACTTAAAGCATTATCTATTTATATTAACATAAAGTTATCATTTATATCATTATCATTATTTATGTTATAGTAAAAGATAAATAAATTAAAAAATTTTCCCTAATCTATTAACTAATTGCAATATATTTATTCTATATTCCTGAAAAATCTCTTAATAAGTGAAATAAACTATTATTGAACATTTTTATGTGGAAAAATATTTTGTTCAAAACAAGGTCTAATCTCATATCGTTTAAGCTCCCAGAGTTCAGTTCCCTAAAAGGTTATCATTTGGTTATATTTATCCAAATGGGT
Source organism: Caerostris extrusa (assembly GCA_021605095.1). Taxonomy (NCBI): domain Eukaryota; kingdom Metazoa; phylum Arthropoda; class Arachnida; order Araneae; family Araneidae; genus Caerostris; species Caerostris extrusa. The sequence continues at coordinate 101,491 of BPLR01006961.1, read as the reverse complement.
TCAATTTTCCCTCTCCAAGTGCACAAGCGCAGTGTTCGCCAAAGTAGGGCAATTTTCTTCTGGGCTATTCGTAATCACGCTATTTTTAAGTCACTTCAACCTTGATTTAAAAAGTAGTGATAGTGTGTACGCATCTTATGTTTTTGACCTTAAAGGACATGAATGACTCATTTGAGTACATATATTTATTAAAATTTTTTGACAACACATTTATTCAAATACAATGGTTTATTATATCTAAAGGGATTAGTTGTATTCGAATTCTTTCTTGAAAAAGAAGTCATTCTGCTTCTTTTTTTTGGGGGGGAAAGAAAATAAAAATCTAAAGAACATATATTCTGTACTTGATATATACATGTACTTGGTCGTATATGCATTTAATTACGTACTTGGTCATATATGTACTTAATCATGCATATAATTACATACTTGGTCATATATGTACTTAATTTATAATTACATTTCATATATGTACTTGTATACATTACGTACTTGTATACATGCATGAACTTGAAACATAATGTAGAACTTGCCTCTTTTTCTTTATTAAAAGGTAGTTTAAATTTTTAAAAATCCCATATGAACTTGATTACAATGCTTAAAAAGTGCAATATTATTTTATGCATTTTATATCTAAAAAAAATGTATGACAAGCCTATTTTTAAGGCGTGTCTTAAATCCTGTTATTAAAAACGGTACATTTATTGTGATTTTTGATCGATAAAAATCTTAGAAGTTCTTAAGACATCCGTTAGCTGTGTGTCTCTAAGAAAAGAATGATAAAATCCTTTCTACGTCAATACGAAGGAAATACTGAGGAAATCTAAATTCTATCTTTTGCTTTCATCTTTACTTTCGTTGTATGCGTTTCCTTTAAATTGTGTTCTTAGAAAAGTACATCTATTGCATTTCTTACTATTAAGACACAAGATAAGATTAAGATTCTAGGATACACATAGCAAACTTTTAAAGCGTTTACATCGAACTGTAATTTTTGCAATATATTTCCTTTTTTTTTATTCTGTATTTTATTACGCGTAATAAAATTCTGGCAATATTTATGCAAAACGAACATATATATTCAAAAGAAAAAGAAGCCATTAGTATCATCCAGGATTTCTGCAACTTTGCCTTTAAATGATTTTGTTTTATAGCTATGTTTTTAACTGTTTCAAATTTTTACTATTATTATTATTATTATTTCTAAGCAATTTAGTCGTTTGAAAATAAGCTGCTGTTTTACTACACTTCATTGCATCCCTTGTTTTTCCAATGCTAATCTTGAATAAGATTAAAACAGCTAAAACTCGACTATTTTACTACAAAATTTTGTAAAAATAATGTTTAAATAATGCTGATGGACATAATCACCTGAAAGTTCGAACAAAAAGTAATTTTTTCTTACTGAAAATAATGGTGTGATAGCAAAATATTTTATATCTGAAAAGTTGTTGTTGTTCTAATGCAGCTGGCAACATAGAGACAGTTAATCTTTATGCCATAAGCAAGGGCTTCACTGCTGTTACTCATTTAGCACTATTCAGGCGGCACGTGTAGCGTGAAGATATGCTACAGACACGAATAACACTACCCCCAAAGCGCTCTACGATCATATTAGGCCGTTACCTACGGTTTAAAGTGGATTCGAACCACTACAAACATACATGTCACCGTCAGGACTTGAGCGCAAAATCTGTGGTACCGAGCGCCAGAGCGCTAGCCCACTCAGCCATCAGGCCCCATTTCTAAAAAGTATTTTAAGAAAATTGATAAACAAATTGACCCTATAAAGCCAAAAACGGTTTGAGCCTCAGTGAGCATAATATTGGAATCTAGAGGCTGAAAAGCAAATTAAAGATGGGTTAAAATTTTTGGAGATTAAAGAAATGCCATCCAGTAAAAGATGAAATTTTTTTTTTTTATCTATCTTTAGATAGCTTTTCTGGTTTTGGTCTACTGAGATCCATTATGAAGAGAAGAATTAACAATACTTTATTATAAAATACCAAGAAAATCTCCTCTTCAATCAAAAAAGTAGGAAATAACCTGAAAGTCCCAGTGTGAAATTACGATAGTTCATATCAATTATTATCGTATCTTTTTAATTATCATATACAGATTGTTTACACTACTCTTGCATAACATAATTCACGTACAAATCCGTACTATTGCTATTACGAATCAGATATATCTCTGATAAAATTCACTTACTTCTGACAAGCAGTCTCATTAAAGCATGGACACCTTCTTTCCTTCTGCCATCGTAGAAGCACTCATAAATGCCCGAGTCTTTCGTCTGAACGTTCTGCAAGTCGACAGTTAGTAAATCGTCCCATTCGGGCTTTGCTTTACCATCGTGCATCCATCGGATAGGCAGCTCTAACTTCTTGGTGACATTTACTTCCAATTCAACGTCGTCACCCAAATTAGCCACGTTGTAAGGAGATTGAGCATCCAACTCCACTGTGCAAGCAAAGGAAATATATAAATGTAAGTGACAATGATATGGAAGTGACAATTTTGGTACCTATGCAACAGCTAAAATACTGATTCTGTTGTTAATAACCGTAAAATAAAAGTGTAAAATGCTGTCGGAAACAAAAAAAAATTAAAATTAAAAATATAGTGGAAAAATATTTGTTCCATTCTTCATTTAAAGTGGTATATGTATTGAAGACTTCTATGATAGAACATGAAAGTTATTATTACTGAAACAAAAGGAGTAGTTTATAAAATAATTTATGTATACCGTCACAATGACGCTAACTCTTTACATTAAACCTGCTACTTTGGGCAGTTGAGTTAAATGTACACTTATGCAAAAAGAGGGATAAAATATGGTATTTATAACTGTAATATATGCAAAAGTTCCAATGGTTTATTAATGTAAATTTAAATAGTAAATCCTAAAATTAAAATCAATGCAGAAAACTACATAATAGTAAGTTAAATCTAAACACAGCTATTCGTAATCGTTAACACATCATATGTGAGAATTTTCATAAAATCACCGATGTTTGAATTTATATAAACTGGGATTATTGCTATATTGATGAAACCAATTTATTTTTATCAATTATTTTATTATCTGAAGGACCACTTGTGAGTCGGGATTAGAATAGCCCCACTGTGGCCCGACTAAAATGGGTACTCATTGTCCGGGGTATAACCGGTTGGGATAAAGTCAGACTTCTTCTCCCTTTGGGTGCCCCATGTCTTTGTGCCGCAAGATCAAGGACAAAAGAGAAGCTGCATTTTTTACCCTTTATCATGACTCGTCACGGGTTCACGGACTTGGTCTAGATGTTGCTTTCGACCAAGTGGGATAAGAAACAACAACATTATCTGAAGGTCGCTGATTTTAATAACGAGATATTAAACATTTTTTTAATAGCTATGATGCATCTGTAGTAATTTTTTATTAGAAACAAAAAAAAAAATTATATAAAAAATACTATTCATAATTAATCTTAAACTTACATGATTCATCTATATTAAGTATTAAGTGAATGTACCTAAATTAGAAGGTGGAAGTTTTTATTAGAGCTACAATGCGAGTGGCAACGTTTTGCTTCACAATTTTGCACTGAAATGCACCAAACCGATTCAGCTTGTCTTCGCCTGGCATGAAAAGTATTCTGGCAAACACGGGTTTTGCTTGCATAAATTGCTGTGAATTTGAAGGAAGTCTTGTACCCTGCAAAATGAACACATATTTTAGTAAAACATTGACAATACATTTACTTTTGAATATTTGATGTTTACATATTTTTTATTTAATATAAAATGATTCATGCTCCACTAAATATGTTGGTAATAGTTCTCCGACTGGTAGAGAGAGCCTGATGGCCAAAAAACAAAATAATTATTTTGTAATTTTAAAGTTAAAAATTGAAGATTTTTAAACGTTTGCGTTTAGCAGAATATTATTATTAATAGATTTTAGGAGAATTTATAATATTTCATTTTAACATTGTCAAGAAAAATTTAATCATATAAAAAAATATGAGACACTTAAATTTTATGAAATCATTGATGATTTCTTATAAATTCTTCTGATTATGTCACAATATAGCTTACATCGACGTGGTAGTGGGTCGGGTCTCTATATTGAATGAGATTTTCGGAAATTTTGTTAATGAAGCCAAAACAAAGTTTTCCTGCCTATGTAACGAATGGTTAAGATAAATCTGTAAGAGGTAGGGTTCCGTTGCGGGAGAGATTTAGTTTGTCGCTCTACGGTCATTTTTTTTTTTCACAATTTAGGCTAATTAGAGCGGGATCTACCTTTTAATGTGGATTCCGAACCATTAACAAACATGAATGCCACTTCCAGGATTCCAACATGAAGTCTGTGGTACCACAGGCCAGAGAGCTACCAAAGGGCCATCAAGACACGTTGCGTGAGAGGAGAAAGGAAGAATAGCTGATCCAGGGGTTCTGTTTCAATTTGCAGACGCACAATATTTGAATAATTTAACAAGTCTTACATGCAACATTCTTGGCAACTCTGACTCAACAAGTGACCTGATGGCCAAAGCGCTTGGCTACAATTCTGGCTGTAAGAGGAGATGTGTGATCAAACAGTTCCAACAAGAAATTTCGAATCCTTTGGGCAGTTATGTTACTGCCATACTTTCTCCATCACTTAGTGTTACAGATCCGTAATTTTTACTCTCAATTGTCAATGAATTTCTGTAGCCTAACGCCCTGTTGTGGCCTGGTGGCCAAGTGGCTAGCTCTCTGGCCTTTGGAAGAATAGGCTTCATGTTCAAATCCTGGCGGTGGCAAGGATGTTTGTGAGTGGTTTGGAATTCACTTTAATCTGGAGGTCCCGGCATGTTTAGCTCTCGTGTCACAAGATGACTATAGAAAGACAAACTAAACAGTCCTTTTGTGTTGAGAAAGCAAGTGAAAAATACTTTTTTTTTCTAATGCATCTGGCAGACCGTGATCTTTTATGCCATAAGGGCTGCACCGACGTTACTCACTTTGCACTACCCAGGGGTCGCTTGTAACTTGAAGGTAAGCCACGGACGCAGAGTAACAATGCCCTGAACGCTCTACGATCCTATTAGGACCGGGAGACCTATTAGGACCTACAGTTTAAAGTGGATTCCGAACCACTACAAACACCCATGGCACTGTCGGGATTCGAACCCGATACCTGTGGTACCGAGCTCCACAGCGCTAGCCACTTGACCATCAGGCTCCTAGTGTAAAAATACGGAACTGATAATTATGTGTGTATCGTGTGAGCAATGGCTGATTTGTAAGTTTTCAACTGATTCATTAAGCCATTTGGTAATAGAAAAGAAAAAAGATGAACTATATACTCACTTGTCCCGTGTCAAGCACTCGGGCAAATTTAATTTTCTTGTGATTTTCATCGCTGAGACACTGGATGAGCGACCGCATGTCCGGCTGCAATCTGCCCCACACATTTTGCAAGGTAAAATTGGCATCAAATTGAGCTTAAAAGGAATAAACGAAAAATGAATATCTGAGATAAAAAAATCGTAACCATTATATTTCCAACAGGATAGTTTGATCCAAAATAAAATAAGAATTTATATCTACTAGTGTCCTATGTTCTCACTAATAGATAAATTCAAAGTAATAAATAGCAATAATAAATAAAATAAAAAAATATCTATCATTATTAGCTAAACAAACAATTCATAAATAAATAATTGTAATTCATGTATTTTTACAGAAATTATTCTACAAAAGGAAATTAAATTTAGGGCAGGGATTAAATTTCAGCAAGAAAAAAATTATCCTTTTAAAAGATGTATAATCTTAGCAAATTTAATATTAACCTTCTTAATTCAACGTTTTAAAATTTAAATTGTTATTTCGAAGAGATTAAAATATTACCCTAATTGCTTATAGTTTTGAAATATATATATATATATATTGTAGCCGCTCTTCTTCCTATACACTGCAAGAGCACTCTCTGTGGCGTTCAGGAGAAATGGTCAGTAGGCATCGAGACTCTCACCCAAGTGGAAATACAGAACAACCTTCTCTGCTTTAGAGACGTTTAGTTTACAGTCTCTCATCCCGATAAGAAATATCTCTATTTTCGTCTTAGAAGTGGAATCTTTCCACGAATCTTTAATTATATGTCGTTAAATGTGTTAAATATTGTGTATCTTTAATTGTATGTGTATGTTGTATTTCTGCGCGTGTAAATAAAGCTGTGTAATCTCAAACCTGTGTATCAAATCTCAACTCAGCCACACCCAGATCCAACAACAAGATACCCAGATTCCCACAAACAACCTACAACACTACAATATATATAATTCGTTTTAAAATATTTGAAATATTCTTCATAACTTTTATGCATAAACCATCGCATTTTTCAATTCCTTCTATTAGTTCACACTCTCCCTATATATATCTTGTTCAAATTTTCAATCGTTAATAATATACTTTTATACATCCATCCAAGTTCAAATGCATTTTTTGAGCTTGTAGTGGATGACACTGGATGTTAATACACTTTTTCAAATATCAATTCATTAATTAAATTTAATTAATTAATTTTAATTTTTTTTTGCATTTAAGTTGCATGTATCTATTAACAGATGGTGCCAGATAAACTTAAAAAAAATGAATGAAAATTATTTATAAAGGACTTTCTGCAATATAATGAAAAAAAAAAAGCAGGAATTGACATTAAATTTTTTATTTATTTTACTTGTTTATTCAGATAAATGCAATAGTTTTTAAAGTTATTATTGCCCTCAGATTCTATAATTTTTTTTATAATTCTTCTGAAAAATTGAATTTTAAATAAAATTAAAGTGAATGGCAAGTATTCATTATAAACCCTTTCATATGAAGCAGTAAACCATTACACTAAGTAACTAAAAACACTTATTTGAGATAAGAAAGTGTACTTCCGATAGTTAGAGGAACTATTGTCTGAAAGGAAGGAAATGCAAATAAATAAAACAAAGGAAGTAACAAAGTTAATCTAAGGAAAAATAATAAAGTTAATCGAAGGAAGTTAACAAAATATTATAGTTGCGCAATTTTCTTTTTAATTTTTAGTTATCGTCTCGTCCAATAATATAAAACTTAAAATGTCTAGTCTTGAGTATTAATTGTGAAGGCAATTTTAAAAAACATACTTTTATATGAACTTTTGTCTTAGAGTTGTTTTTAATGAATAATAATCAGAAATAAAAAACTAGATCTTATCCAAAATGAGCTAATTTTAATTATAATTTTTTTTTTAAAAAACCTACATAGATATTTTGTAGGATACATAATACATAAGGAGCCTGATTATCGAGTAACTAGCACGCTGGCGCTCGGTGTCACGGCTTCTGAGTTCTAGCAGTGCCATGGATGTTTGTAGTAGTTCTGAATCCACTTTAAACCGTAGGTACCTGTCTATTATGACTGTAAGGTTAACAGGGGTAGTTAAAAGAATTCAGTATTTGTCATCCGTGTGGATCCGGGTTAGAATAGCCCCACTGTAGAACTTGCATGCCATAGTAAAAAGGTGACTAAAATAGGTACCCAATGACAAGGGTATAACTGGGTGGGGTAAAGTCAGACTTCTCCCTATGAGTGCCCCATGTTTTTTGTGCTGCAAGGTCAAGGACAAAAGCTGCATTTTTACCTTTTATCATGACTCATCTAATTAAGTCCGCATGGGTTCATGGACTTGGTCTAGATGTTGTTGTCGACTAAATGGGATAAGAAACAACAAAAACACAGTGCTACCATACAGTGATACATTTTTTCTATCGACCCTTGACATTGGTATATTTTTTCTATCGACCCTTGACATTGATATATTTTTCTATTGACCCTTAGCACTGAACACTGAGCTAGATCTTCAAATATAACGTCTGTCTCAATTTCGATGATTGATATCATTGATTTGAAGATATTAATCCTATTTGAAAATTGCAAATATTCTTGTAGATTTGTTTGACAATTTGAAAGGAAAGAAATAAGACTATTTAGGCTTTCTTATGTAGAATAAAACTATTCTTGGACATTCCGCAAGAGGCCTTTGTCAGATTTTTTATGATTTTTATCTAATTTGTAAATAAGTTAAATTTGAAAGTATTCTATGCATCTTTATTCAAAACAGTTTTTACAAATGAAGTTCTAAAAATCTTTAATCTTCCAGTAAAATTTTATGCGTTGCTATTACATACTCATGCAACAAAATTCTGGCATTTTGTTTCTTGGAGATTTTATTTTTATAGATAATTCTCATAAAACTTATTTGTTAATTCACGGAAAAGTCTCATTTATTCCAAAGAGAAACTTTCAATTATATCAAAAAACACTATTCATGATAGCACACTCGTGAAAAGCAGTCATGTATGTGACAGACTACGCATTATTATTTTAAAAATATATTTTTATTTTTACATAATAAGATGTGAAACCCCAAATCCTGAATTACTAATATTTAGGGCTGTTTCACTTTCTAACTGGAAACAATTAGTTGGGTATAACTTTCATCCAAAACATTATTCTAATTTCGGAATTTTTACTGATATATTAAGCAACAAATGACTTTTTTCTTAGGAAACAGGAAAAATGGTTTCACTGTTATAAATAACAATTTGTGAGATCATGCTTTACGGGCAACACAAGATTTCCTACTTTCAGATTGTATCAAAGCGTAATAATTAGCTATCAACAAATGAAAAATGTCTGTTATTGTTTACATTTGTTGTTAACTCGGAAATCAGAGTGGTTTCACACTTCTTTTATAAGGTCATTTGTGGTACTTTATAAAGAACTAGGAGCTGGAGACAGAAACTCTTCAGGTAATTCACTTATGTTCTTTTAGCAATGCATATCATAATATTTTCTTTTCTTTCATAAGTTACTTCTTTCCTTTTACAAATACATATTGCATTTCCTCTTTCTTTTTTTTCTTTTTTTTTTTTACATTTTTCTTGACATTGGAATAGGGTTTCTTTTTCTTTGATATTAAAATCGTATTTCTTTTCCTCATACCTTCTCTCGATTCTAGATTTTCTTAGATGTTTCATTAGCATCCATCAGTTTATGTTTTTAGATTTTATGCACTACTTTATGATTAAAAGTTTTAATAATTTTTTCTCTTAAAAGTTTTCATTGAGTTTATCAATTCATATCTGATTTATATTAGCCATATTACAATGTAACATGCAAATATGTAATTTTGGTTTTAATAAATAGCTATAAAACTCATCTATTCATGAGAAGTAATTTTAACCCATTTAAAATTAGTTTTTGACATGTCTTATAGAATTTTGTAGCTAATATATGGATCGAAAGCCTGGCAATTTTTAGCTAGGCGAGATTATATAATTGGCGAGGGAAGTTCATTCGGAGTTCTCGAACCATTGATATTAAAATTGTAACCATTAACCATTGTTAACATAATAAAATATTTACCGTTTTGTTCTCTTAGATAATATAACATCTATAAATTGCATTCAGAAAAACAACCAAAATATTCTAAATATTACACCAAAATATTCTACTTCATCATTGGCGCAACAGCCCCATGGGTGGGCCAAGGCCGTCTACCTACTGGCGGATTCCGAGACAGATGTTTTTAGTAAATGTATTACACATTAATATTATATAATTTTTTCTGTATCAGTGGATGTTTTCTTTTTACGGGGTTGGGTTGTCAGTCCTATGCCCACCGATCTACAGTCGTATTAGACTGGGACCTACGTTTTAAGTGGGGGATTCTGAACCACTGCAAATATCCATGGCACCTCCGAGACTCGAACACGGAACCTGTGGTACTGCGAGCCAGAGTGCTAATCACTCAAACACCAGCCCCCAATTTTTTAATTAATATGTCATATATTATATAACTGGTGGATTTAACTCTCACGAGACCATTAAATTTCTTGAAATTGTTTCAAATCATCTTAAAGTGTGTCTGACATACATTTTAAGAAATCATTTTTGAATTCTAAAGGAAATGTGAAATCTGTAACCTGAATAAAAACGTCTTCAAGTAACTGTCATATAAATGGAGTACCAAATATGACTGTATTATATTAACAAAAAATTATATTAACTGAAAAAGTTTTCATGGAACACTTTATTAATTTGCTAACAGAATTCGAAAAATAATACCTTTTTCATGTGATTTAATTAATTATTTGAATATTTTTAATAAGACTGTCTCACTTAAAAAATGTATGTAGAGGTGCTTTTGGATACTATATTTAGTTTTATATTTCTATATAAATCACATTTTTTCAAGTAGAAGGGATTTTTCTTTTTACTGCCGACTTTTTATTACTGCGAATTAAAAACTCTTTGAGATAATTAATTTTAAAATTTTACATTTCTCTATGTGTATAAACATGATATATGTCTGCGAGAGTGTGGCATTTTCCTAGAACTTAAAAGTTATAACCACTCTGAATTTATTTTTTATCTGTTGCGTAATTAAAAAATCACCAAAAATTCTTATCATTTCTTTTCAATTAAATTAAAACTGTCATTTTAACATATTTTATCAACGCATTGCATGGTTATATAGTAAGAGATTGTATTGTTATATCTTAAAAAAAAAATACAAATATCTATATTCTTACAATTTATTTCTACAATAATATCAGTTTATAACATCTTTTAATTCTGCCAGCTTTCAAATGTTAGATAAAATTATATAATTATACATTTAATTAATGATTCTTACTATTTCTTTTTAATTAAATTAAAACTGTCATTTTTTAACGTATTTTATCAACGCATTACATAATTATAAGACATTATATTGTTGTATAAAAGTGAATACAAATATCTATATTTTTAACAACTTATTTCTATAACAATGTTAGTTTGTAACTTTTAACTGTGCTAGCTTTAACTGTTAGATAAAATTATTGATCATTATACATTCAATTAAAATAAATTTAAGAAATCCTTTATGAATAAGTAAAGAAGAATATCTGAATATATAAAGAAAAATATCTGAATATATAAAAAGTATCTGAATATGTAAAGTGAATACATGAATATATAAAGAAGATTACATGAATATGTAAAAAGAATATTACATGAATATGTAAAGAAGAATATCTGAATGCGTAAAGAAGAATATCTGAATATATAAAGAAGAATATATGAATATGTAATCTTCTGAAATAGAATATGTATTTTAAAAAAGAAATTTATAAATGTAGGAATTAAATTTTTACAAAATTGAGAAATTAGAAAGTGAAAGTGAAATTTTTACTTGATAGTGAAGGATTTATGTATAAATACTGTACTTCAAGAATTATGAAGGAATACTTAAATTAAGGTTATACAAGGAGAAAGGATTTTTTAAGATTGTTATTTTTGGTCGGAAATATTACAATCTTCAACTAAACCTATTTTTATTTCTAATTTACGAATTTCATTTAATATTATTTTTTCATTATAAGTTATCGAAATTTCATATATTATATTTAAACAAATCAGACGAGCTAGCATATAAAACTGCTTCAGTAACAAATGATATAATACAAAATGTTTAATACTGAGCAAACACATAAACACATTCAAATAAATTTTCTAGAATAAGTATTCAAATAAATAGTGTTCGTGTCAGATGGATCAGAATTTGTATAATATTAAATAAATAAATGAATAAAAAATTATTGAAATTAATAACATATTTTATGGTGTTTATTAAAAACTGAAATTCTGCATAAAAATTTGATTTATGTTAATACATTGCAACCTGAAAAGCTGTTTGTTTCCTTATATTTTTATATATTATTATTTATATTATTATAATATGTTATATATTATTTTTATTATTTTATATATATTCCCAGTTTTTTTAATTTAAATATTTCGTCGCCCTTTTTATAATTAATAGTACCAGTATTTCAATGAATTTTGAATTATATTTAAATAAAGTTTTCGAAAATTACAATTTTACAGGTAGATTTGAGTTTTGCAGAAATATTATATGAAAATGTTTAATTAATTAAAGTTTTGATTTATCAAGAAAATATAAAAGTTTTCACAATATCAAAAATTATTTTATATATTAATTAAAAAAATCTACAGTCTGGCACAGAATTAAAATATTTTTAGAAATATACTATAAAACTAAAAATTATGTAACTAAAATTAGCAATTTTATATTATTTAAAGATTCTTTGAACTTTCCTCTAATTTGATGATAAATTTTGCAATTATAATTAGGCATTTCGCAGCTATACAAATTCTATTGCAACCAATATAATAGATTAACTGGAAATAAGTAATAAACAGTATTCAAACTAGAAAGTTCATTTAAATTTCTGTAAAAAATAATATAAATTTCTGTTTAAAAATTTTCAACATAACATGCTACTCTTGGGAAAAACCGAATTTTTGATATAAAAAGTCACATATTTTAAACCATTAAATATAAACAAAAAAAAAAATTTTATTTAAAATTTTTATGTTACGAAAACGATTATTAAATTATTAATAATTATTAAAAATTAATAATAACAAATGTTATTATTATTATTATTATTTAAAATAGAACAAATTGACTCATAAATTATTTTCTCATTTCATGATTTTGGTTTTAGGATATCAAATTTGATGTAAAGCATTATATAAAAAAAATGCAAGTATTTTAGAAAACTTAGTAAACATTCATCGTTTTTTTGTTTTTTTAATTCTAAAAAATAATTTTCTTTTTTTTTTTACGATATAATAAATAAGATACACAATTGAAGCATTTATAAATAACTTATTACTATTCAGTTATTTATTAAACTACTACTACTACTAATAATAATAATAATAAATATTAGTAGTAGTATTAATAGTACTAAAAACTACTATTTATTACTACGTATTACTACTACTACTTGTTACTACGTATTACTACTACTACTTGTTACTACGTACTTAAACTACTAATTTATTATTTAAAATATAACGAATTTACTCACAAATTTTTTTCTTTCGTTATTTTGGTTTTAGAAAATTGAATTTTTATGTAAAAGTATTATATAAAAAAATTTAAGTATCTTAGAAAATTTAGTAAACATTCATTGTTTTTTTTTAATTCTAAGAATAATTTATTTTAAGATATAATAAAAATACTAACAACAACTGAAACCTTTATAAATAACTTATTATTATGCAATTATTTATTAAACTACTACTAACAATAATAATAAAATATTATTATTATTATTACTATTATTTAAAATAGAACAATTTTTTTTTTCTTTCGTTATTTTGGTTATTGGAAATCGAATTTCATGTAAGGTATTATATAAAAAAAATTTTAATATCTTGGAAATTTTGGTAAACATTCATCGTTTTTTTTTTAATTTTTTTTTTTTTTTTTTATTTATTTATTTTTTTTTTATTTTTTTTTTTTTTATTCTAAAAACAATTTTTTTTTTTTTTTTAAGATATAATAAATATTCTAAAAACAACTGAAACCTTTATAAATAACTTATTATTATTCAGTTATTTATTAAACTACTACTAACAATAATAATAATTATTATTATTATTATTTAAAATAGAGCAAATTTACTTATAAATGTTTTTCTTTTTTATTATTTTGGAAAATTAATTAGGAAATCGAATTTTATGTAAGGTATTATATAAAAAAAATATAAGCATTTTAGAAAATAGTAATCATTCGCCAGTTATTTTTAATTCTAAAAATAATTTCCCTAAGATACATTCAAAGAAAAGAAACACCAATTTGCAATATTTACCCTAATGCTCCGTTTAAATCACAACCGCAACAAATGAAATAATCCATTTGCAGCAACCAAAAGGATGCTTCATGTTTGTAATGAACAATGAATTGAGGGATTAATTAAAGTTTTTCTCTAGATGTCGCGCAAAGAAGCAGCGGGATTACAAAACAGGAAACACAACTCCAAGTTTCCGGCCGCACATATCGAAGCATTCGAAGAAACGCAGGAAACATGAAAATGTCCACTACATTGCTCACAAATACGTTAAAAACTGTTGGAACTTCCACCAAATAAAAAAACATCAAAAACATTGCTTGTTGCAATGAGATATAGCATGCATGGTATCCTGCTATTCTTCTACAAAGCATTTGAACATTGTGCCATATTGCAAAGCCAATGTCCAGTCAGATAATGACCATCAAGAAGTGTTATCTTGGATTCGATATCCGGTTGCATGATGTCAGATAGCTGTTGGTCCAAACAGACCCACCTTTTTCCGGAGATTGGGAAATCATTAAATTGACGCAAATCTACCCATATAAAGAATTCACTGGGAAATGTCTAATAGCTGCTACACCATGTAGCTTTCCTTCTGATGAGATTCCTCAACATTCAATCAAGGAACACTGGAAATCATAGAATTTAAATTTTAAAATTTTATTATATTTTGTATATTTTCTTTAATATAAATTGATTTTTTTTTTCCTTCGTATAAATATATTTAAAATTATGTTCCCATAAATGAATTTATCTGTGCAAGTCAGCTTTCGGTTTTATTTACTTATTTCTTAAAACTATTAAAATGCTTCAGTGATGAATGTGCCACAATTTAAATTCGGAGCCCAAATTGTATGACTGAATTATCAATTACTGTTACACTAGAATTTTAAATATAAAAATAGAAGTGGCTTTACAATTATTAGAAAGAGTTTTTTTTTTTTAAATTGAAAGAAATATCCATCAAAAAGTCATTTGCCATCTTCATCACAAATAAAAGAGAAAAGAGAGAAAGAGTCAATAATAGAGAAAAGTAAATTTTCTAAATGACTATAAATGTGGTTTTTGTTGACGCCATGACAAAATCAGTTACGGTCAAACATGAGTATTACCATACTTATAGGCTTGGGATGAAAAATATAAAATTTCAAGGTCAACTGTTCCCCTTAATACTTTTTCCCCTTAAAAATATTAAATTTTTTGTCCTCGCAATGCCATATTTATTACAGCTATCTGTTAACCACCCTTTCTGTTCGAGGAGTCTCAATAATTAATTTTAACTTCAAGTGATATAATTGTACTAATTTTGAAAGAATTTAATTCCTTTTTATTTGCTCCTATCATATATTTTTAATTAATTAGATTATTCTCTCTTTTTGTGCGTGTCTTTGCGTTGTTTCATTTGCGTTGGCATTACTTCATTTCATTGGCATTGTTTGCATTTGCTTTGTTTCATTTTATCATTAACATTAACATTGCTTCATTTCATTTGCATTGTTTGTATTTGTTTTCATTCGCTTTGTTTCATTTTATCATTAACTTTGGTATTATTATTTTTTTATCATTGGCCTAAGGACCTATTCAGTTCGAAAGTTCAATTCTCGATTCTTTCTCTTCGACTTAATTGGCCTATTAGTTTTATAAAAAATTTAAATTAATTTGATTTTAATCATTTTTTTCTGTGTGTGTGCTTATGTTCAGAACAAAAACAGAGTTCTGTTCGCTTATTTGCTTATCCCATGAGAGAAAACTTGTAAAACCTGTGATGATGTAAGATGCGATCTTTTACAATAACACGTCATTGCGGCTTTGAAATTTTAATGATCTCACATATATATATATATATATATTTCAAAAACGTGTGTGTGTGTGTGTCCACCGATTATGCACGGCCTCAATTTACAGCCAAATTCCACCGGAATTGGAAAGAATACTTCTAATACGAAGCCTAGACCAACTAGATAAATGCTTTCGAAGTTCGGTAAATAATCATTAAAAAATTACCCAATTAGGTTTTACCTCAATTTGACGATTTTTCGTGGTTGGCGAAGTTTTCATGGTTGATGTTATTTTTTGTGCTGTTGTACTGTTCATAAAGAAGCAGACGTAAATTAAATTAAATTAATTAATAAAGCTTACTGACCAATCAATTGCAGTCACATATAACTTAATTTAGATGATTACAATTGCATGAATTACTAAGGTTTTTCTTTTTAAGAAAAAAATTAGTTGACAGTTTTAAACATAGAGTATGTTTCATATTCTTTTTCTCTTGGAAAGGCATTTGAAAAAGAAAGTAACATGGCATTTAACAGTGATAAAAACTGACTAATTCAGATGGCATTCACTATGAAACGAATTTTTACGTTAATGATTTTGAGATGATTCATTATGTACATACCCACATTATTATAAATCATTACGCATACATTCATAATACATACCCACCATTACCACCAGCGCAAAGAATCACATTTTACGTAACGTTTTCCCCATTGCATTTCTGGATGTATTGAAACAACTTACCAAAAATATAATATCTTTCAATTCTACAAAGATGGTAAACCGTTGATGTGTGTCTGTAACTTTCAATAACTTCACAACCAAAAAAAATTTACGGATATCAAAATCTGAAAAAGGAGGATTAAGTAATTGGACATCAGTGAATCAGATGCTTAGGACCAATGCATTTAAGAGGAAATGCACTTAACCGTCGTCGAGCCCAACGAATCTCCAGGCGTTAAATCTGTAGAATCCATTGCATTTTTAATTTTTCTTGACTTTTTAACAAGTTTCTATGAAAGATACTTTCCAAATTAACATAACAAACTTTGTTCCAATTCATCAAATGTAGTAGTGACTTCATTCAATAAAATATGTAGCATTTTTAATTGTTGTCCGTGTTACAAAAAAATTCATCGTTTCCTTATTTATGCATTACAATTATAACACATTTTTAAACTGTTGCAGTATCGTATTTAATTCTGTGGAGAAAATTCAGTGGTGAATAGCATTTGGGGCGAATTTTATTTGATGCTACTCAATGGAGCTGCTGTCATAGATGGCAACTTATGCAAGATGTCTAGTATTGCTTGTACTTCTCATACCTCAGCAATGAAATGAAAGAATTAATTGGGCATGTACGCATGACAATTGGCACGCAAGTTCATGAATGCATTTCCTCCTTACTGATGAATACAGATTATGTTTGCAGTGGAACACGAGTGGCCTTCATACAAGTTTCAAGAGCCAGTGATTGCAAAAAGTTAGTGAAAGAGATCTATTTGTATTTTGCTTCTTGTGTACGAGACAACTCGTTTATCATGGTGCAGAAAGCAGGTACGGTATAGATGGCGGTGGTAATGGTACAGATAGCTAATACATAGATCGTCCAATATGTCCGGCCTGGCGTTTTCATACAATCTGTTACAGCACAGTTGGATATGCATTATCTACACCCATATTATGTGCGTCGATCTAGTACATATGTATCCATACAGTATTTAGATTCGGCAACCCTTCAGTGCTGATGCTGATGTCAAGAATATCAACGGACATTTAGATGATCGTTTTATTGATTTGAAAGTATTGCAAATATAGGCAATATATATATATTTCATTGGCCATCACATTTGACCTCCTCTAACTTCTTTCTATAGGGATACCAAAAAGATCAAGAGTACTCTCAAATTCCACAAACATTTGAAGAATTGGATTAGTATATTTCTGCTGTTGTGAAGTCCATCCGGTTGAGGTGGAATTTTTCCAATTTGGTTCTAAGACTATTCCAAATAGTTGCTGCAAATTGTAGATATTTTGAAGATATCCTATTTTAGATTTTTCAGTCAACTGCTATAGAGACTCCATCTTTCGGCACACTCATCAATTACTTTTGAAACTCTGTGACTGAAGATTTATGGCAAGCACAGAGCATTTATAATATTGCTTCCCGTTTTTTAATTATTGATTTTTAAAATCAGGTATACCAGAGTAGCAGAAAATTTTTCCTAGTTATAAAAATTTATTACAAATTAACAGTTGATTGTAACAATGTAATTTCGATATCGTACGACAGATCATTTTTTTTTAACATTTTGTATATATATGTTTGCAATATATTTGAACAGAATTGATGGCGAAAACGATTACTTAAGTCCTATTTTTCCTATTAATCAACCTAATGTCTGTGAAAAGGTAAATAAACAGTATGACCATATCTGGGAATCAGAGAATCCACATGTTTCTGTACTTAAGTTAATGTTTGATTCTGCCTCATGTGTAACAAGGTTATTAATTCGTGTTTCTTCATGGAAAAAAACATCACTTCTAACTTACTTATACTTATTGGAACTGTTAGTTGTAGCTTGGTTAGAAGAATTTCAACTATGGATTATTTATCAGCAAGGTGGAGCGCCTCCTCACTAGAGATCTTTAGTTCGAGAGTTCTTTGACGAAAAAATTCCAGGGTGGAGGATTGGAAAGTATGAGCCAACACCATGGTCTACTGATATTATTCCTGTAGAGTTTTCTTTCTTTTTGGGGTTATACCAAAGGTAGAGTCCAAGTCCAGTAGCTGGCATTGAAGGACTGAAGATTAGGATAAAAGATGCTGTGTATACTGTTACAGACATGTTAAAGAACACTTGGCAAGTACCGCAATATTCTTCAATGAAATATACTGAAGTAGTGGTCTCATTAGAAACTTTATATTTCTTAATTTAATCTCAAATCAATCTGATGATAACAGTACTTAAATGTATAAAAACAAGCATATCTCTAGTTATAATAATTTCCGCTCCGGAAATTTCATTTTCAATCAGGTCAAGACTTTATGTTCCCCATCTACTTTCACTTTCGATTCATCAAGAATTACCTCAAAAGTTTTCTTATATTCAATTATAACGTTTAAATTATAAGCAAATATTTTAATATAAAATAAAATCTATTTGTAGTAATTATACTTAAAAATTTATGTGTGTGTATGTAGTATAAAGCTAAATGGAAAGAATAGAAGACAAATGTTTAGAAAAAGCACAGAAATAAAAAGATGAACATATTGAAAGATTGATTAATCAATTGAAACAATTTAGAAATGAAAATTAATCGAAAAATATGTGTTCAAATGAAAATACCACTTGATATTACTCCAAATAAATGTTTATAAAGGTTTAAGATAAAGGCATGTTATGTGTTTTATAAAAAGGGTTATTGATACTTAAAAATAGAAGATGGTAGCCACAAAACTAGTATTGCATGAAAATGACTTAGACACCATTTAGACACAGAATAATTACTAATTTAAAAAGATATTGTTTCATGGGTCATTGAAACCATCAAAGCCATTATAATTTTAAACGCGCTGGTTTTTATTTTAATATTATTAATAATAATATTATTATAATAATTATTATTTTTTGAAATTCATGTAATTGTTTTTCATTCCTACAATTCACATTCCTCGTTTGTATTGCGTAATTCTATATTTCTTAATTTACTCTCTCATAATTAATCTAATGATAGCTCGTTTCCTACAATTTTTTTATGTCAATAAACTCCTTTAAAAAATGATTTTGAAAATATTTTGGAGATAAAATTTAATAAAATACACTGAGATGAGTTATAAATATGAAACCATTTTTACGTGTGTTGAGTTATCAATTTCTTTAATTATTTTAGACGGTTATTATTCACTCTTATGCACCAACCTGAAGTTTATTTAAAAAAAAAAAAGGATCAAACTCAAGGATTCTTTGAATTTTGTAACAATAGCAAATAATTTTGCCAAAAGTATTGAATAAGTTATTTATAATTTTTAAAGTTGCATTTCATTAATTAAAAATTTTAATCCCGCCAAATATTCTTTTATTGCAAAAGTTTTAGGAATTTATCTATAGCGAGAAAGATGGTTTAGTAGATGTAGTATAATTTATCAACTCATTTATAGAATAATTTTGAAACTTAGAAAACGAATTCAAAACTTGTTGAATATCGCCCTATAAAACTTATAAAAATCTACAAATTTATTTTCTGACATAAATTCAAATAATTTACTAATCACTAATTTAATGTACACATTTTCGCTGATATGATCATAGAATATTAAGAATTACGTTCTTTTTTATGTTCCGAATAAAAAATATTGCTATTGACTTTTTAACTGAACGTAATTCGAGCTACAGACCGATTCTTCATATTTTTGTAGTATCATGTAATATTGTGTTATTGAGAATACAGTAACCCCTGTTAAACTTCAGCCCATAATCCGCCATCTTTAATGCTTCGCAAAGACAGTTTAACGAGATATTTATGCATTATACACAAGACTACTTATAAAATGCAAATTTATAAAAGTAAATTAAATATATATTATAGACTTTTTATGCATCACTCAGTTTTAAAAAAATTTACAATAAAATTTGAGGATGGTAGTTTAACTATAATATACATTAATATTTAAAATGTAGAAAAAGTGTTGTCTTAAAAAACCTATTACTACTAATTTAATTTATTTTATTTTACTATCATTAAATATTTCACTTGAAACCCACCGCTCTCGCCATTGTTTACAATGCTTTCTTTTCTTACCAGTTTGCCCCGTAGCATATACAGTTATTTATTCAGCGCGGTTGCGCCATCTACGACGTCAGTACTGGCTGCGCCATCTATCGTTAGTAATATTCATAAAAAATAGTCAAGAATAGACAGAAAACTAATTATTAAGAGAATCGAATAGCGCAACAACCAAGAAAAACATAAAAAAAATTGAAAATTAAAATTTTTGCCTTTTTAAAAACATTATATTACTGCGTAACTTCTATTGTATTTTATTCAATTTATATTGTCAACAAATATATTTTGCTCTTTCTTTCATCCTTTGAAGATTTATTATGAAATGAATCTTCAATTTAATATGTTAAATCTTATAAAATACATACACCAGAAATAAGTTATCAAAATTGAACATTGCACTCTCATTGAATTCACGTAGCATTTAAAATTATATTCTAAAGAAAATATGCTATAAAAAAAACTCAAAAAAAAATGGATACCAATTTTTGAAAATTCGACAAAATTTCCAATTTTTAATGTGTAATAATTTTTTTCAAAAACTGATATTATTCTTATAGATGTTAGACACCATTATTAATAAATTATTTATAACGAAATGTTTTGCAAATAAATTAATATCAATTAATATGAGATAAAAATTAGTTTTAAAATTCCATAACCTTATCTGACAACTACATATGAATAATCAACATAAAAGTGATTACCAGAATAACGGAATCACAACATAAAAAGTTTTGTTTTGTTTTTAAAGTGTATTACCACAAAGAACGTAAAATGGCCTGAATATATTTAAAAATTGAATTGTGCAAATAAAGTACATTTTAAAAATATTATTCTTATCAAGAAATCAAGATAGGATTCGTAGAAATGATGGAGAATAGATATCTCCAAAATAGACCACTGTTGCTAAATATTCTAGCTACTAGAACAGCCATGTGACTTTGTCTTCATGCTTTCTAAATAATGTCAGGACAAGTCTAGCTTGAAAAGTTGTCATACAGGAAAACGTCATCTCTTGAAAGAAACAATATTTGCATAAGGAGATGCACCTGGTAGGCTACAATGTCCAAATAGTCACTCGCCCCTACGTGATTATAGGGTCTGCAGAAAACCATGATATAACTGATCAAATTATGACAGAGCTACCTCCATGCTTCATACTTGCATGATGCGAATGATTAATTAAGTTGATATGCAATTGAATACCCTTGCATTCCCTGCCAGTTGGAAATGGTTTTGAAATTGCTTCTATAACAGATTTGCTGTTTGTGTAACTCATTTCTCATTGTAATCGTTAAAATGGGAACCTGAAGGTGCTGGTTGAGTACCACAGTCATCTTGTGAATGACAATATCCGTTTCAACATTAGATGGGTTTCTTTCATTACCTTCGTCTTTTGTTCAGTGTTCCATTTGGCAGATAATTTTTCCTATTATATGCGGCATACAGATATCACTTTTGAGCCGGTGCTTAAAAAAATCCACTATGCTAGAAATTATAGGTACAGATGCCTCAAACCAGACAAGTGCCATCAATTTGCCTTCTGTACAGTAAAAACAAACCACAATATCAAGTGTCCGAGTGTAGAATATATACACTGTGTGTCATTAAAATGAAATTCCTTCATAAATGTGCATATTGAGTTATTTCATTACTTCGATAACAACAATTACATGAATATATAGAAACAATATATATATTATTAAAAATATGACTCAACATCAAGTAAAATAGTGAGAAATTTTAGAATTTGAGTATTTCTGGGAAAAGTACACTTTCTTTTCTTTGTTTATTTAAAATTTGTTTGATTAGTCATGCCATAAGATATTGTAGAAAAATCGATTACATGTTTTTACCTCTTCTTGTTTTTTCAGATTATTGACCTACCTGTTTAAGGAAACAATTCTAAACATATGGAATAATAATTAAGTTAAAATCATCTAATCTACATTTTCTTAAAAAAAAAAAAAAAAAAAAACATACACATAGGTCTCAACAACCTAACATCAAAATAAGCTCATGTTTAACAGTGAAAATTTAATATTAAAAAAAAAAAAAAAAAACTGTAGGACAATAATGCAGGAAATCAGTTGATACAATTGAGCATTTTTTAATTAAAAATACCTTTATTTGTTGTATCAATTTGAAAACCTTTACAAAATAATTGTCAAAAAACTAATATCTATTCAAGTTTAAAATTAACATGATTACAAAAATTAAGAAAAAGATTTCCATATATAATTTTAAAACAACTCATAGCAATTTATAATTTGGATAAGATTTGTTTTTATTTATTTATCTATTTACTTTGAATTCTTAAATTAGTTACAATTGGTTCTTTGATCAAAAACTAAAAAAAGGTAAAATCTGGGAATAATCAGAAGAATTGACACATATATACTTTACGTGTGACTGACTAAAATTCAAAAAAAGAAAACTAAGGCAACAAACACAATAACAGAAAAAAATATATTTACAAATGCTAAAGTAAAAGTGAAATCTAATGTAAAAAGATTTTGAATCTGAATAATAAATGTAACTTCCTAACACCTTTAAAGTGATGCTATTTTCGTAAATTAAAAAAATAAATAAATAAAATAACCAAATGCACTTTTCCTAGAAAAATTGCCACAATAAAACATGGTAATTAGGAGCAAAACACATAATTAATTCAGCGAATATAAGCATCAACTTTTAAAAAAAGTATAATTATAATACATGAAGTTAAACTTTAATAAACATTTGAAAGTTCTGTAAAGTTAAAATCATTTTATGTACTTTTTCTTCTTTTTAAGTGTTTCATTTATGCTTGATTTTGTATAAACATATATTATTTTTAGGAATGAATTTTTATGTGTGTATTTTTTAGGCTCTGAATTTAAAATACATAGAACATAAATAATTTCTAATATTTCAAAGTTTTCATGTATTCTGCTTGAATTGTAAAATAAAATAGTGTTTATAACCGTAAAACTACAAGAGATTATTTTAGAATCGTAAACCCATTTTGAAATTTTTTCAAATTTATTTTGTTGAAAGTAAATATTTCATGTAAAAATTGATAATACCTTTGAATATCATACACATGTAAAAAAAAATTTTAAAAAAGTGCCACAAATAAAATGCAATACAATTATTAAATCTGAATTTCAAAAATTTTAAATAAAAGTTGGAATTCCCAAAATTTGTATAAGAAATGTAATTATTAAATCCATATTATTTTTTGCATCATTGTTATAATTTATGTTTGCAATCATTAGTGCTAATTTACATTTTAAACCAACTATACAGTTTCTCGCTTTTTTTCATTATTCTAATATGTTTCATATTGTATGCTTTTTTTTTTTGCATATTAACTTTATATTCTATTTTTACACTTTTTCTACAAAGTGATTTATAATTTTAGTACGAATAAATAGAAATAGAAAATTTTAAAAATAGAATTATCATTACTGTACTATTTTTTATAATAGAAAAATTGCATTTTTTATATTTTGAAATTGTATTTTTCATAATTCAATTTTTTTTTTTTTTGAAACTTTAATTATTACCTTTTTCTTAAATTCAGATAAACTAGCTCACTCATATAAAAAAATATTAAAAAAATCAGATTGCAATGCCAGATATTTAAATTCTTTAGTAACCAAAATGGCAGGCTTTTAAAAAACTTAACACGAGTATGCATACTGCGACAATTAAAGTTTAATGAAATAATTCCTGTTGTTTATTATGCATAGATGTGTATTTTTCTAATTATGCATATTACCTTTAACACACTGATTATGATTTTATTTCTATCTTCTATAAGTATAATCGATATGTATACATGAATGTAAGTGGGCATGTACAAAAAAATTTTTTTTTTTTTTTTAAATACCTTGCAAAAAAATTACATTGTTTTCACACACACACAAAGAAATGCATTTTAGTTCTGCAATTAATAATTTATCATTATAAATTTAAGTCACTTGGAAAATGTCTATAAATATTCATTGGAGTAAAATGAAAAAATATTATAATTTTAAACACCTTACAAAGTATTAACAAACACATGAAAATGAAAACAATGAAAGTTATCTTTCAACAAATTTTTATATAAGAATAATGATCTACAAACCAATTCAAATGCCCAATTTAAATGAAATTACAGCAAGAATCAAAGAGAAAAAAATATTCTAAAATTTAATATTTTTGTAATAATATAAAATACAGAATTTTCAATAAAATGATTGAATGACCAGAAATCATATTTTGTTAAACCAACAATCAAATCAAAAAATATTTAATAACCCCATATTTTCATTCGATCAACACTGAAAATTAAAAGAAATGCTTTACTCAAAAAAATAATGAAGCCTTTAAGATATGAGAAAAATAATGATGTTAAACAGCAGACAAACTCTGATGATCAATTAGCTGTTACACAATTTGTCTTACAAAGTAAAATAAATTCAGATACTGGATCATTTCCACCTTCAAATTTCATTTTTCCTGTAATATCTTCATTTTCAACCAAAGGTAAGAATAAATTCACAAATTCAGCTGTATACGGAGGAGCTATAATATCCAAAACCTCAGTAACAAAATAGCGAATTAATGAAATATCAGTATCTTGACTTTGCCAGCATGTTTTGATATATTTTACAACAGGAAGTGCACACCCCCTACTTAGCAAGTGAACCATTCTATCCAAAAGCATTTTTTTCATTTCAAGCTGCACAAGGACATCAAGATCTTCTTGTGGCATTTCAAATAATCGAATTAATAGCTCCAAAACCTTTTGATGAAGAGTATTGTGACAGGTGACAACTTCATCTAAAAGAGCTATGTGCAAAGGAGTGTGTTCTGTAGATAATTTAAAATAACTTTTTTCAGAAACTGTAAAGTCAACCCACCTTACTACACCTAAAGCAATGATTGGATAACGAATGCAATGATATAAAGTATTAAGTTCAGGTATCAATTCAGATGAACCTTTCTTTTCATTACAGATAACATGAACTTTTTCAATAGCTTGAGTTGTGAGTTTTAATTCTTCTTTGTTTACACTTTTACGGACACCCTTTTTGTAAGTTTCATGGACACTGACAGCATATGCTAGGAGGTAAATGTATTTTGGTTTATGCTCTGGATTAATTTTAATTCCTGGTTTAAATAAGGAGTCCATTAATAAATCTAAGAACTGAGGCATTCTGATAAATTCTACAGGGGGAGGTTCAGCTGCTTGGTATAATTTGAATAGAACAGTTATGTCAGCAGGATTTAAGGCATTTTTACTTAACATAGCAGACAATGCCTGACAAACTCTTGGAAATGCTGCTGCACTCATAAGAGCCATAGTGATAGGAGTAGCATTATGCTCAGTTTTTTGTACATAGGCACATGTTTCTTGTGAAAGTCGTTTTATATTTGATCCTCCTCTAGGTTCTTGAGCTAGTAAGTGCAAGAGAGTTTGACTATACAAATATGTATGTTCCCCATGGCATACCATTCTTGAAAATTCCTGAACATTTTTCTTGAAATCCTCTTCTCCACCTTCTAAGAAATTCGTAACAGATGTTTTTAGGATGCGTGAGAACACTTCAAGCTGTTGAGAGGCAGTAGAAATACTTGTAATTTCTCCTTGATAACCAGCATCAGAAATTAATTTGATTGTAAAATTCAACATTAAACATTCTGGATAATCTTCAGCCAATTTATAAACCAACGATCTCCATGTGGGATGTTCTATCATTTCAGTTAACCAAGCTATGGTATCACCTTCTTCATTAAAAATTGAATCTGCTTTTTTTGGATCGAAATGCCTAATTATAACTTCTCGTAAATGATCTTCAACAAGTGCTTGTACTTCAGAAATATTCATTCCAGCTAAAATTAACCATTCAGCCAATAAATTGGCAGTCTGTGCAGTAGCATGATAATTTTCAGACAGCAAATCTACAACTTGATCAGGATTCCCTCCAGCATGAAAGTATCTTTTAATTTGAGCAAATATATCAGGTTCCATAATAAAATCTAAGCTACTGAATTTTTCAAGACATTCTGCCTGGATCAATGCATTTCTTGCTTCTTGGTCTTCTGAATCAGAACCTGAATCAGGTTCTCCACTATACCATCCTCTTTCCGGCTCAGCTTCTTCTTCATAATCATCATCCATCTTGAATGTAGAAACAAGTACCAGAAGATTAAATTTGCTGAAAAAATTTACCTGTAATAAAAATGAACATGACAACAATTATTTTAAAACATTAAAGAGAAACATTTTCTATCAATGTAAAAAAAAAAATAAAAATAGTTATGAAAAATTCAATTAAAAGTATAACAAAAATTGCTAAAAATATTTGTTGCAATTAAAATGATATTTCAACTTTTTTTTTTTTTACCTTTTTTAAATATAATAGGTTTGGGATATTAAGAAGTAGTATTGCTTAATTCAACTCAAAATTTTAATACATATATAGTAAAATATATGAAATTTTTTTTTTTAAATTTTTATAAGCAAATTAAAACTTCAGTTAATCAATAATTGTTTTCAGTATCAATTGCTTTTAATTAAGTGATTACACTAGAAGAATGACATATATTTATGTTTTTAAATAACATGATAGTTATAAAAATCTTTTTATTGAATATTATAATAGCTGATCTAATCATTTATTCAACTAATGAGAATGACTGAAAACTTCAAAATTTTAATCAAAAAGATCCATGTTGATTTCTTGAAAATTTAAATAAGAAAATTATTTATCCAAATCTTAATAATCCAATAATAATTATAAGAAAGAGTCAAACAATTTTATTTGGTTATTTTTTAACAGAATTAATTTTTATGGACTATTTTATAATGATAAAAATATTAGATACATTAATTCTTTCCAATCGACTGTTAATTAGAAATAAAAAATAACTATTTCTTTCCACAGCACTTTTATTACTAAATGCTATTTAAAGAGTTTGTAAATTCAAAATAATACTTGATTTTCAATACCAAATCAAACATTTAAAATTCATTATCTATCCTTGAAAAATAGTTTAGGTGAACTATTATTAATAGAAAATCATTTTATTGTTATATGCAAAATAATATTTTTATAATAATTTTAAATATATTTTTAATTTAATATACTGGTAATTTAAAAATTAGAGTCAAATTAGCTTCATATGATAATGTATGTGTGTACTGAAAAGTTAAACTCAATTGTTTTTTTATTAAAAAATTTTTGAATATTCCTCTTAAATATTATTGGTAGTTTATATTTTTTAAAAAGTTTCAATACATGAACACTTTGAGTAGCCTTTATCATATAAGGGTCAGTTCAGCCAGGTCATGACACATTTGTTCATAGATTTTGACGAAATTTGGTACACTGAATCCCCATACAGTGGTAACCAACCATCTCTCTAGGCAATCTAGTCTCAATTTTGTATCACATCGAACTTTCATCAGGTTAATATTTTATTTGGTATTCACTATACTTGCTCATAAAAAAAAACTTCCACTTACCGCCCATAGCATTCAAATATGTGATTTTCACATACTTGCTAATGAAAGCACAAAGATTTAAAAAAAAATATATATATATGAAAATTCTAAGTGTTTGTTTTAATTTATTAAAAAAATAAATAAAATGTAAGCATATGTTTTGGTGAAATATTATACTTAATAAAAACAGAGTTATCAATATGAAGAAAAAGTACACCATAATCTGTTCATTTAAAATAAACTTAAAAGATGTCTTCTGCCATTGTCAAGAAAAAAATTAATGTTATTTTTGTTTGCTTCTTATACAGATATGTCATTTACATCTATTTATTGTGTTTTTCTAAAAATGTTATTGTTGTTGCTTATCCCCTCGATTTAGAATCCTAAACCAAGTCCAGTAGATCATGCTTCATCAATAGATCGTAAACGGTACTCCCCTCATTCAGCAGTTGCCTGGCAGAGACACCAATACAATCGTTGAAATGAGAGGGAGATGCGATGTCCGAACAATGACAAAGGGTATGTGTCTTCTCGTCACCATTGAAGGTCAAACTCTTAGTGTGGCCAGTCTAACTTTTAGTCTAGCTAAAGCAGTTTGAGCAGATCTAGGACAGGAGCACTGCAAGGACATACCAGGATATTCAGGGGCGTACCATGCATGAATTGGTGGCGACCTCCAAGCGGTATTCACTCTGGCTAAAATCATGGAATGAACCTCTGAGGCTAACAGATTGGAAGAAGAAGCTTTGGGAAGTTCACAACCTTCTCAAGCAAGCAGATCAACAATTTCATTTCCATAGATGCCCACATGGGAAGGAATCCCTGCAAGCACACCGATCCGATCTAGTACAAAACAGCTAGTTTAGAAACGATATCTTACCCCAATTTGTCCAGGATGCTTGGTCAATCTTTCAAATACTGTATTGAGCTCTTACTATCAGTCAGAATCAAACATCAGGTACTTTAAAGTCTA
This sequence comes from Caerostris extrusa, assembly GCA_021605095.1. Taxonomy (NCBI): domain Eukaryota; kingdom Metazoa; phylum Arthropoda; class Arachnida; order Araneae; family Araneidae; genus Caerostris; species Caerostris extrusa. Next base: position 72,747 of record BPLR01006961.1, on the reverse strand, counting down.
AAGCTAGGCTCAGAGCTTCGCTTATAGCAATTAATTCTGAGCGGAATACTGAGCTGTGGTCCAGGTTTCTAAAACGATATCTAAATTCTCTTTTCTAAAAATGACTGCTGGTAGTCAATATTTTCAATTTCTCCCAGAACTTTTTTTTTTTAAATATTATAATTACTTTACAGAGCTTATACATTATTGATTTTTTTAGCAGATAAAATAAGAATGTGTGAGGGAATATATGCCAGAAGGTAATAGTGATAACTAAAAATAATAGCTGCATTTTTTTTTTTTTTAAGCTTTACTATCAATTTAAATAACTTTTTTTATTTAATTATCTTAAAAAGAAAAAAAAAAACTTTGAGAGGCAGAAAAGAACCCTCTCCTTTCACTCTTTTGAAATTCCAAAGCCATGTGGGCCAACTTCCATAATTCCAGAGTTTTATTATTATTATTCCTCTCGTCTATTTTAGATATTTTGCTCTTCTATAAGAGATATTTTTAATTTTAGATCTACTGTAGTCTTAAAGACCATTTATCTGCATCACAAAAGTTTACATTTAAAGAGTTCTCCAAAAAAATATGTGGTGATCCATTTGGTAAACACAAGAAATTTGTGAAAAAAATTTCTATTAGTGATTACTGCTTAGAATTATAAATATCTATTAACGAAAGATATTAAAACAAATCAGGACAAAAACTCTGCACTAAATGAAGAACAATTTTATTTAAGATGATTCAGATTGTAGCTATGAAATGGATAACTTCATTAAACCTAATGACACTAATTTACCTGCAGAACAAGAGACTCGGACAAAGAAGAAAGGTATGATAGCTTAAGCCTTATCTTTCTTTTAATAAAATATTATGTTCTGTTTTAAAATTCTATACTCTTGCTGAGCATAGAAGCATTTTATATTACACGGAAATTAATAGAAAAACTTTAGAAAAATGTGACAGATAAAATTTAAAAAAATGCTGAATGTTATTCATGAAAAAAGATCAGACCTTGAAAAGTTTGGGAGAAATGAAAGCAGTTGATGCAGACAAGCTTACAGAAATCACAAAAAGAATTAAAATCAGCTTCACACAGAAAACAAGTCCAATTATCAACCCTTCCTGTTTCACTTACATACACAAAAAAAATACAGAACTTATTTTGTATAACTGATTATATAGTTCATCAGGCTCAAATGTTTGTGAAAGAAAAGGGATATTTAGCTGAAGCATATCTTAGGGGTGAAAAAAAACTAAAATCTGAAATCACAAATTTAATGATAATTTTTTATGAAAATGATAAACAGTCTAGAATTATACCTGATACAAAAGATGTTGTGAATATAAAAATAAATGTAAACGAGAAAACAATTGATACTCAATAGCTTAAGCCTTGTATTGCTTAATTGTATTTAAGTTTCAAAAATAAGTATAGTCATGTGAAATTTACTCAAAGTTTTGTGCTTTGTAACCAAAATGATGTATTTTAGTTGGTGCCAGTGGCACCCATTTTAAATGTATATGTATAATTCATCAAAATATCAAATTGCTTTTGAATAATATGTAAATTGATGAAAATTATCATAATATTATGAAATTGCTATTGTGCATAGAAACAAAGAGGGAATGTATATTTAGGCACTGTAATCAGTGTCCTCTTAGAATAAAAGAAGTTATCATTTAAGATGTGATCAGTTAAATTTTTGGTAAGGCTAAAAAAATTATAGTTGCTATTTCATTTATCGCTATTGTCTTCCCATCCTCACATTAATTTTATCTGCCAAAAAAAAACAAAAATGTATAATATTTCAGGCTCTGCAATGTAGTTGCAAAGCTTTAAAAAACCTATCCTAGATTTCTGCAGAAATATAGGATTATCTGAATACAAAAACTACAGGCAGCCAATTTCAGAAATTCACACTAAGTGGGTATAAACAACATATTTTCTGAGCAAGAAATGGAAAAAACATCAATTTTTTTTCTTGGCAATGATAGAATACATTTTAGGTTTATTTTAAATGTATGGATAATAGTGTTATACTTCAGTCAGTCAGTTTGCAATTTTTGAATTCCTTGGCCCCGCAGGGGCCTAATTCCTGTCTGCAAAGTAGGAAGTATGGTAGCTAAAGTTCTTGAAATAAAAGTCAAAGCAGCAAGTGACCAAGGTCTGTCCCAGTTAAGTTTAAAAGAGCAACGGAAAAAATATATATATATATTTAATAATATAATTATATAAAAAGAGAGCTTTTAAAATAAAGTAAAAATAAAAAGCAAAATCAATTAAGAATACACCACAGGATGGAGTTGCAGCTGCTAGAAATGATGGCTAAAGGAACAGGTCAGGGTGCTGACAACTGAGCCAGTTCGCCTAGGTAGTTGTGGGATATAATCAAGATTTGCACAAAAATTTTCCGCAAGCTTGAGCATAAAATTTTGAATAGAAGGGAGAGCAAGACTATGACGAATGTCATCATTTCTAAAGTACCAAGGAGAATTTGTGATCATGCATAAAAGTTTATTTTCTAGAATTTTAATATGATTAATGTGGTACCTTGCAGCAGAGCCCCAAACTGGACTCGCATATAGTACATGTAGATTAGTAATTTATTATCAATTGAGAGGGGGAATTTCTATTAATAAAAGGGTAAAGCATGCGAAGATAAGTGTTAAACATGATTAATGTGATTAGCATAAGTTAATTTACTGTCAAGAAAAACTCCCAGATATTTAGCCTTAGTAGGCCAGTTAATTCGTCGATTAAAGAGGTAGATGTAAGGAGGAAGAATCTTTCTCCTCGTGAAAAGTACAGCTCGGTTTTGTCAACATTAATTTTGATTTTCCATCTTGTGAGCCAAGCTTTGAGGTGTGTGAAATATTGGTGAAAGATATTTTGTAGATCTTGGACATTTTTTTGTAGATGCAATAACCGTGGTGTCATCTGTGTAGATACCTAATTTAATATGTTATATTTGTGGGATGTCATTTATGTAAATATTAAATAAAATTGGACCAATCAATGAGCCCTGTGGTACTCCTGCATTAATATTTCTATGTGATGAGAGAGAGCTATTGACTTTAACTGTAAAGTTCTATTGGTTAAGTAAAATTTAATGAGTAAAATTAAGTACGTAGGAAATTTATAGGCAATTAATTTGTGTATAAGACCATCGATCCAGACTCTATCGAATGCTTTGGCTACATCTTGAAAAACAATCCCGTTACTACTTTTTGCTGAGTCCTTCAGAGATAATTTCCGTGATGCGAAGAAGTTGATGAGTGGTGCTAAGTTTAGAAGTGAAGCCAAGGAGGGATCATTATAGAATTTTTAGAGATGTGCTTTTTAATTTGTTTGAGAATAACAAATTCAGTTAATTTACTAATAGTAGAAAGAAGAGAGATGGGTCTATAATTAATAGGATTAGAAGGATCCTTCCCTGGTTTGAGAATAGGCAAAACAATTGCTTCTTTCCAGGATTGTGGAAAGTATCCTAATTTAATAATAGCATTTATTAGTTTCGCTATTCTACAAACAACAATGAAGGGAAGATTTTTTAACAATTTGTTAGTAATATTATCTGCACCAGGGGCTTTATTAATTTTTAGATTATTAATATATTCATAAAGTGTAGAGACTTTAGTGTTAGTAACTTTATTTGGATTGGTTATTGATATTAATGAAATGATAGAATTACTAACAGTAGTATTAGTAGCAGGATTAGAAATGTTATTAATTTGGAACTGATCCTGAAGGCTATCCGCGAGATTTGATTTATCAATATCATTAATAATAACCGTAGAAGTCGAACTTTTTAAATTTGCAACTTTAATGTCGTTACCTTTTAATTTCTTTATAGCCCTCCAAATAGAGCCATCAGCCAGATCCAGAGCCTGAATATGATTAGTCCAAGAGGTTTGCGTGAATTCATAAATAACTTTTCGAAGCTTGGCTTGCGCTCTATTGTAATTTTGTTTTGAAATCGGATCGCGGTAGATTTGCCATGTTTTACTGGATCTATTTATGTTGGCTGTAAGTGATTTAATATGAAGAAGCATAAAGTTAATATTATTGGTTTTAATCGATTTTGAGAAGTTAGTATAAGCAATGTGAATAAGATTAGTAATACGGTTGACCTTCGCGTCTATTACTAGAGGGGAGTCAAGGTCTAGTTTATCAGGAGGGCGGTTAGAAAGGATCTTTTTAAATTTAGACCAGTTAGTAGAAACATTGCGGGTTAGTTTAAGAGTTTCATAGGCGAGTGAAAAATTCAACATTACCGGATTATTAACAGAGGAGAGTTCTGCTAAAGATTCAATGGAGAAAGGGGCATGAAAATTATTAATTAAAGTGAGATCAATAGTGGATGAGGAAAATTAGTGACCCTAGTGGGATTGGGTGGTGCAAAAATTTCAATGTCGGATTGACTAGCGAGTTTAACCAGAGCTTTTCCCGTGCTGTCATCACGTTTTGCATCTCCAGGATGTGTGATGCGCATTAAAATCACATAGGATCGAAGAGTTATTAATTTTTAGGATATTGGAAAGGTCATTAATTAGGTTTAGTACAGGGAACATAGACAGATGCAATGGAAATGTTGCTGAAGTGCGGAGTATTAATAGTAACTACAGTTGCCTGAATGTCAGTAAGATTGGTAGGAGAAACATTTGTGTGATTAATATTATTTTTAATAAAAATGGCTGTACCTCCATGAGGTCTGAGAGTTTGATTACCGTCATTCCTATAGAGTAAGTAATTCAGAATAAAAGGGATTCGATTGGGTGTAAGATGAGTTTCCTGTATTAGTATTAAATCAGGGTTATGGATATTAGTAAAGTTAACGAAATCGTGTATTTCAGACATGATACCATTTGCATTTCAATAACAAATTTTGAGCCCAGTAACCAGCACAACCATTATTTATTAGTAGCACCATTTTCACGGCAAGTAACCATAACTTGTAGTTTGCCCAGAGGAGAGTTGCAATTAATTAATTTATTATAGATGTTTTCAACACCGCCAAGGGAGTTGAAGATGTTAATAAACTTGTAAGAATGTAAGGAACTTTACTAGTACTATCGTTAATTACATTTAAATTTAAGTTATTGTCATTGCGCTGATTTCCAGTGGCGGAGACTAGTGCTGGTGAGTGACTTGGAATTCCATGCACCATACTAGCTGATACTATCCCCTCGGTGATTTTTTTTTGCTAGTAAAGGCGTGCTTGGGAGGATCAACGTTCCTATATTGTTATACCTTTTGCTTATAATGAAAAATTAATTTATGCTAAGTCTAATAATTCACCAAAAATATGCTTATATTGTTTAATTTATTCCTTCAGTAGACTAAAATAAACACATAATATTTTCCCATAATTTTTTCTGAAATCTCTTGCGCTTTCTTTGACAAGTATATGAAATTTTGCAGAGATTGAATATCTGAGATAAATGGAATTTTTTTCTCCTTTTGTGAGCACATATAGTATACAACAAGGCTTAGTGAACATCAAAATACAGTAACTTGTTGAGAATTTGATGGGATGCAACATTGAAACTAGATCGTCTAAAAAAAAAAAATATTTGATATGGTAGGTTACCACCATAGTAGATTTTGAATCCATGGGAGATTTTGTAGGCCAAGTTTGATCAAAATATGAGAACATGGATGTCAATACATCTCTCTCCTTTTTTTTTTTTTTTTTTTTTTTTTTTTTTTTTGCTGTTGTGTTTTTTAATTGAAATGGAATAACCCATGAACAAACAAGTAAGTCTATGCTGTCGTCTACAATAATCATGAAAAACATCAAGTAAGTTATTGAGCTCATTTAAGCATTCAAATAGTACTAATGATTCAAATACATCCATATATTCATGAATTTAAAAGCACAATAAGCGTTCACTAATTTTTGACAAGTCTTCTTTAATATGTGCAAAAATCACAATTAATGCTTCCATCGAAATTGTTAAAATTACTTTTTAACTCTTACATTATTTTCAAATCATGAAGGCAAATATACAAACCTTATGCAGAACAAATTGTCAACTCAAATGAAAATAAACCAACAACATAAACACAAGATACGTTGAAGATAGTGTTGCCACTTCAAAATTAATTTTCAATTCTAATTGAAGACTGATCGGTCGTAGAGGCACGGATCTTTCAGAATGCATTATTTAGAAAGAAAAAAAAAAAAAAAAAAGAGATTAGATTGATGATCTTATTCTTACTTCCTTTATGGCATGCATTAGTATAAAGTCAAACAAATAACGTATACTCGCAGACGAGGCAAAGGCAAAGGTGGTTAAGTTAAGGAATACTTTTCTCGTACTTCTGATTACAAAATTGATAGATATAAAAGTTCAAAATTAATTACAAATAAAGAGAATTAATAGAGTACATCGTTTTATAAATTAAAAGAAGAAAAATTTAGGAGATAAAAACCTTTGCACAATGTGGGATAATAAAAGAGAGTTCAGGGAAAGTAGGAGTGGCAGAGGTGGAGTCAGTTGTTAAAACAAACAGAGCTATGAAGCTTCACAGTAAATTTTTTTGTTCTAATGCAGCTGGCAAACACATAGACAATTGTCTTTGATGCCTTAAGGCAAGCTCTGCACAGACGTTACTCACTTTGCATTACCCAGGGGGCGCGTGTAACTTGAAGATAAGCCACGGGCGCGGAGTAACAATGCCCCCGCAACGCTCTAAGAGAGTATTTGACCGGGACCTACGGTTTAAAGTGGATTCCGAACCACTGCAAACATCCATGGCACCACCGGGACTTGAACCCGAAACCTGTGGTACCGAGCGCCAGAGCATTAGCCACTCAGCCAATCAGGCCCCGCTTCACAGTAAATAGATGAAGTATTTTAACAGCATTTGGATAAATTGAGATACAGCAGCATCAGCGAGCATAAAACTCAAAGCACCTAATCAAGTCAAGCATAAATAGATGATTGAATTGAGAAATTAGATGGCTTAGTTCAGATGAGAACTTGATGAGCCAATCTAAGTGGATAATGTTGAAAACGCTTTAGTTGAGTTAGCCACGAAGGTCTCACGATTCTCCTATAATTAAATCCTAAGCTGTGTACATCAATTTAAAGATATATCTCCATTATGGTGACATATTTCTTAAAACTCTTTCACTAATTAATTCAGCGAATAACCAATTCCTTTTTTGGGAGATGATCACCCACTATAAACTTAGAGGCAGTTTTTAGAATATTGAGAAAGCGAGGACAAACAATTAGTACTACTAATAGTTCATAACTAAAATGATTAAAATTTAAAATATATGCAAGATTTTCATATATTACACAGTTTACAATTAGGATATAAATAAACTTTTAGAAATTTGTTTATTATATGTTATTGTTCTAATGCAATACCGAGACAGTTAATCTTTATGCCATAAGCAAGGGCTGCACCGCTGTTACTCATTTAGTACTATACAGGGGCACGAGTAGCTTGAAAATATGCCACGGAAGCGAATTACCTTCCCAACTCTCTAATGAGACAGAGACCTACGGTTTAAAATGGATTGCGAACCACTACAAACATCCATGGCACCGCAGGGATTCGAATCCGAAACCTGTGGTATCGAGCGCCAGAGTGCTAGCCACTCGGCCATCGGGCCTTTGCTTATTATATATATATATATCAAAAATTTCACTGAAAGTAAAAGCATGTCCTCTTTTTTTTTATTCTATTTATCTTGCTTATTCTCTTATTTTACTTGATTGCGAACAACTATTCTTAAGTAAAAGCATTTCATTGAGAATGTTGTCTGTCTTTCGTTCTTATTCGAGTTTCATAAAATGTTTTCCTCTGAATGCTGAAATTAAATAATTTTTCGCATAATTTATATAGACTTGTCTACCAGTCTAACAAATATATAACGGTCGGAATGGGTTGTCTGGGGGATGTTTTCCAAACGTTTCCTGTTTTGTTCAAATGTTGTTAAAGAAACGGGATGTTTCTTTTAACAACATTTAATTACATACTATTATACAGCGATATTTACATGAACTATTAATGCATCACAATCATATTCTCTCGCTGCTTGACGAAGCCCTCCTCAGTCTCGCCTACTCCCTCGTTGTCGGCCAGTGTTCTTTTGCAGCGCCCATCTACGGGGTCTCTCTCCTTCTCCCAGGGCCCGAGTTCAAAGTTGAACACTGCCACTACATGGCAAAAGGTTTGTGTCGAGGACACATAGCCCGTGATGTGTCGCCATCTGGTAATTAGCAGGCAAACAAATCCTACATTTATCTAAATGAAAAAATGGTATTTAATAATAAATACTACTACTAATAATAATAAGTTGTATCCTTTTTCCTCATAGTTAGATAAAAAAATATATTTCTATTAAAAATATTAGTAATTTGTTCTTAAGCTATAAGAAATAAATTTTCAGTAGCTAAATGTTGATTTAAAAAAAAATTAGATAACAATAATAGCACAATTGTAAATTATTCATAGGACAGTATACAAAATTTATTTTATAATCTAGGAAGAACGTTTATTGAAATACAAATATTTTAAACATGTATGCTTTTAAATGAAATGAATTTTTATTTTGCGACATATCGGTATTGTATTTCATTTATATATTATATCATGAACAAACCACTAAGGGCCTGAATGGTCGAGTGACTAGCGCTGTGGCACTCGGTACCACAGAGTGGCTATGGTTCGAGTTCCGGCGGTACCATGAATGTTTGTAGTGGTTCGAATCCACTTTAAACCGTAGGTCCCGGTCTCATATGACTGTAGAGCCTCACAGAGAGAAAGTCAGACTTCTACCTACGGGTGCTCCTTCACAACAGAAGCTGCTTCCTTCCCCTTCAACCATGAGTCCATACGGGTTAGTGGGCTTGGTCTAGATTACATATCTACAAAGTGGGATAAGTAACAAACACAAACCACTAATCGATAATAAAGGGAGTGTTACCTTATTGAAGGATTTTTTTGTGGTAATTACGGGGATGGAACTTTAACAGGAGAGAAGAATTCAATATTTTATTTGTGTTTTGTAAAAATTTGTGTAAAGTTCTCATTGGTTGGTCTTCTTTATTAAAGTATTAAAAACAATCATTATTTACATTGCCTAATTTTAAAAACAAATCTGTCTTTCTGGAACAATTTCATTTTCTCCGAGCCCCTGTTCTGTCTTCTACTGTCTCAACATTCTTCGCTTACAGAATGTTTTCTTCCCTGCGTCTGTAGATGCTGGAAATCCGATAGCCTCTTGGGGTAGCTTGCATGTACGTCCGAATATAGGGTGGATGAGATAGTTCCTGAAATTTTACACTTTTCATCCAGTTTGTACTGCTAGAACTTGTCCTGATCATAGAAATTATATTTAAGTTCAGACTTTTGCTCGTTTTCTGTCTTTCTTGAGAGTCACTTAATTTGTTTGTGCCCCATTAATAAAACAACTCAGCTCTTATGCTACAGCTTGACATATAGAAATGAAATAATGAAAAAAAATTAAAAATAAAAACTAAGATACTAAACAATATGTTTTCTTGGATATGTTTTCATATGTTTTCTTGGATATAGGAGATGGTTTATCACTAATACAAGAATTCCTCTTACTTGAAAGGAAAAGAAAGTTTCCTTTCTAGTGTTTCCTATCGCATTTATTTCTACTTTTGTTATTTCTACATCTGTTTCCACAGACAGTTAATGGTTCTTATACCATAATCTATGTCATGTGACTTTCTAATTGCTCCTGATATGGCTATCGTATCGCTTTCCTCCTATATTTAATATCTGTTCTTTTTCACAGATTTGATTCTCTCCCAAATATTTCTTCGCTTCTTCAATAACTGAAAACCTTGAGAATTATCTAAACTTCTGGCACATGGGTGGCATTGGGAATTCCCACTTTATTTTTGTAAGTACTTATTCATGAACCAGAAATCGGGGAAGTCCCTAGCATAGGGATTACCCATGCTTAATTATTCCTATTACTACCAGATGCGATATATTTTTCATACAAATGAATACGTTCAAAATCTTGATGCACATTTTTAAATTTTACTTTATTTTGCAATAATAAATATCAGACCTTTTCTGTACTCATAGCCTCTGCTGGGGCCGGGGCAATTTGCTCGTCTTGCCGCTGTCTATGGTAGAAGAGTTTTTGCCTCTGATCTTTATCCCAAAGTGAATTTTGTGTGGTTTTAAGGGTGACATTAATTTTAATGCTTTGTGAGATAGTGTCCATCAATTGAAGATAACTAATAATGTTTCTTATTTATTAAACTTCTTTATGATTACAAGTAAATGAGTAACTAAAAACTAACTATTTTGAAATTGTTATAGTTCATTTATCTTTTAATTTATTTTACAATATCTGAAAAGAATATAGCTTCGGTAATTTTTAAATTCTTTATTCCAAAAAATGCATAGAAAATAACTAGAAAAATATTGAAATTTTTTATGTTTATTTACTGCTTTATATATAAACCATATTCAATTATTGAACATTATAATATCTTATGCATCAAACATAAAAAATGAATATAAACAGAGATATTATAGGAAAGTTTTTTTATAACATTTATTAAAAATTGTATTGAAATTTTATATAAAACAAGATATCAAAAATCATTTGTTTAAAAAAATTTTTTACAATTTTTAATAATTATTACATTAAAAAAATGAAGATTGTACAAAAAAAATTGTAAAAACATAAAAATATGAGGTTTTTTTTTATTTCTCAATTAAATTCCCTCCAATATATTTGAATTATATTGTATTATTATATATTTAAATTCCTCCAATATATTTGAAAATTTATTACGATCAAGTTATGTCTACTGATATGCTAGTGATAAGTTTAGTAAATTTTAATTTAAAAACTCACATATATTGAAATTATTCAAAATAATTGACTATGTTGGTTCTAATATTTGCTTTGTATACAAGGTTATCATTATGGAAATCAAGGAATCTTGTGTGAAAAATGTAGTGTTCAAGGAAGTTATTCTATTTTAGATGTCCAATATATTGAACATTTGACCTTGGTCTAGTAAACAAATGTAATAATAATAAATCAATAATGATTTCATTCATGAAAATTAAATTTCCTTTTAAATAAATCACTTTTTATAAGAATATAATAACTATCCTCAAAATGAAATATTAACAAATGTATATATAATGAGCAGCAAAAATATTCAGTCAACCTGTATATCTTATAAATGCCACTAATAGAAAGGTAAAAAGAGTACAGAAACCTAAAAATCTTCTTTATGTTTTACAATTACAGCCTAATCTAATATATAAAACTCTCGTGTCACAGTGTTTGTTGCCAAACTCCCCGAAACGGCTTGACCGATTCTTATGAAAATTTTTGTGCATATTTGGTAGGTCTGCGAATAGGTCGTAAACTATTTTTAAACCCCTAAGTGATAAGGATGACCCACCCCTAAATATTTTTAAATTTTTTTTTGGCAAAACAATGCAGTGTTTTTTTTTTAAATTTTTTAGTCATGACATTACAGCACGTGGGTGTAAAACAAAAATTAAAGTCGTTAATCGGCTTCATTACAAAAATTACATATATTTGGCCCCACACGTTGCTGGATGTATTCGGTTTAGTGGCAAAAGCGAGGGATTACCCCATGCTCACATTTTGATTTGGTTTATCGACATACGTCCTGAAGACATCAATAGTTTAATTTCTGCAGAAATTCCAAATGCGTCTACTGATCAATTATTGTTTGATATTGTCACTCCAAATATGGTTCATGGCCTATGCGGCCATCTGAATCGTTCATCGCCTTGCATGGTAGATGGAAAATGTACAAAGTGTTTTCTAACGATTTCACCAACGATACGGTCACACATGTCGACAGGTATCCAATATATCGTCGAAGAAGTACCGATAATGGCGGACAATCTTTACTAAAACTATCAGTAACGTAGAAATTGAGATTGACAATCATTGGGTTGTACCATATTCACTTTTGCCGAGAAAAATGCTCATATTAATGTTGAGTTCTGCAGTTCGGTAAAGAGCATCAAATATATTTGGTAAGTATGTGAATAAAGGAAGTGATATGGCTGTATTTAGAATTGTAATACCAATTCAATTGTAATATCAATATCAATGATCATCCATTGAATAGCAACGAGGAAATAACGAACTACCAAATTGGCCGGTACATCAGCTCCAAATGAAGCTGTCTGTCGTATCTTCGGTTTCACAATTTATGAACGGGAACCAGCAGTTATCCATTTAGCTGCCCATCTTGAAAACGGCCAACGCGTATTTTTCACTAATGAGACCAGCGCTTGATCGTGTTGTAAATCCACCAAAACTACACTCATCGAATTTTTTTGAATTGTGTAATCGTGCGGATGTTTTTGGTGCCTTCGCACAAACACTACTTTAATCAGAAGTACCACGCTATTTTACGTGGACTCAATAAAAAATGGATGCCACGCAAGCAAGGCACACCAGTTGATGCATGCCCCGGTTTATTCAAATCAAACAATTTGGATCGTGTATATACAGTCAATCCATGGCAGACTGAGTGCTTTTATCTGCGACTGATGTTGGTTAATGTCACCGGCCCATTGTCATTTCAAGATATACGTAAAGTAAATGGACAACAGTATCCAACGTATAAAGATATGCTAGAAGACGACAATCATTGGGACAGTATGCTTACTGAAGCAACATTAAGCTGTACAGGAACACAAATTCGTCTACTACTAGCTATAGTGTTGACTACATGTTTCCCGGCTCGAGCACAAACGTTGTGGGATAATTGCAAAGATTCAATGACTGAAAATATATTGCGTCGACATCGTACGAAAAAGAAACAATCGTCCATGGCGACAGTGGTGAAACAGTGTAAAATTATCATCTGGGATGAATGCACTATGGCCCACAAACATTCGCTTGTGGCATTGAACAGGACATTGAAGGATATAAAAAACAACGACAAACTATTTGGCGGCACTCTGTTATTCCTTTCAGGTGATTTCAGGCAAACACTTCCTGCCATTCCGCGTTCAACGTACGCTGATGAGATCAATGCTTGCTTAAAATCATCGTCACTGTGGCGTAATGTTGAAAAATTACAATTAAAAGTAAACATGCGCGTTCAAATGCTTCAAGATCCATCCGCTGAAACATTCTCAAAACAACTGTTAGATATTGGCGATGGAAAAGTTGCTGTATATGAAAATACTGGATGCATAAAATCATCGACTCGCCATTTCGACTCGCAGAATAACCTCATCGACCACATATTTCCCGATGTATGAACACAATTCAAAAATCTTGATTGGTTTGCAGAAAGAGCAATTTTGGCAGCAAAAAATGTGGACGTCAATGGTTTAAATTCCAAGACGTCAATGGTTTAAATTGCCAGGGGACTTGGTGTCATACAAATCTATCGATACAGTTTGCGATGCCAATGAAGCTGTAAATTATCCAATTGAGTTTTTGAATTCATTGGATTTGCCAGGCATGCCACCGAATCATTTACAAATTCAATTTGGTTATCTTTTCGTTTAGAAAAAAATATTTTTAAGATTGAAAAAAAATTATACGAACAATTTTAATTATGGATTCAAATATGAACAGAAATATGAAACTCTTCTTTTTAAGAATATGTTAAAAATATTTATAGTTATTCTTATCGACAATCAAATAAATCTAAATTATCAGAAGAATTTTTCAATAAGAGAAAACATAAGAACACATTTTCTTTAGATTTTAAAGAATTTTCAAAAATATTGAATATTGACAGAATTTTTTTTTTTTGTTATCATATTTTCAAAAAATAACTATTTTTGATTTAATTTATTTATTAGATAAATATTTTGTTCAACAGAAAAGGATAAATTATCTTAATAATCATTTTAAAATAGCCGTCATTGTCTGCAAGGTTCCATTCCTCTTCCAATCAAACTGGATTTCCACACTCTAGTCGTTATGATCCGGTCCTATTTAACTAAAAAAATATTTTGTTAAAATAATGTATACAGAGACAAATTTGCCGGGTATATATATATATAATATTAACTCGATGTGTATAATCAGAAAATCTCACTAGATAATTAAGAAAACTTAAAGTGTTTAAGTATACAGTCAAACCAAAAAGGGGACACTCTTAATAATTTTTGCAAATATCATTATATCTTCATATAAATGGTATTGTTAGAAACAGTATTAGGGAAACTAACTTATGGTGCAACGCAGTTGATTAACAAAATTAATTAACATGGTTAATTAGCCTCTAACTCGCTTTTAAATCGAAATTTCATTACGGAAACCAAGATTTTTCATGCAATCGATACAGTATTAGAAATTAGTATTTGTTAATTTTTTATAGAGATCTGATTAAAAGTTTTGGAGATATAGTGGCTCAAGAACTGAATTTCCTAATAATATATGAAAATTTCGTTTAATGAACGATATCTCTGGTTCGAATTAATAATATTTTTTTTTTAATTTTTAAGGCAATCCAAAGAAAACAATTTTCCAAAATTAAAAATATTAAATTTTAAATACCGTTATAATATCTGCTTTTTTATGCACAAACGAGATAACGCTGATATCGCAATTTTCAAAGAAGAAATAAGCGAGATAAGAAATAATTTAATTAAATTAAAAAAATATTTGATTTGTTTTTAATTGATTTTTTTAAAGAATTTAATTAGATGTTCTCACTTTGGAAACATATATTGTTATTATTATTATTATTATTATTATTTTTTTTTGAAATTTTTTTATGCAATTCTGAAACGAAAATGATTAAAATTTGACTTCATAAAACATTAATAAATAAAACGTAGAAACACACACACATAATTTTTGATATGTATATTTTATGCATAAAATAAATAATCATTTGCTGTATTAAAGCTTTTGAAATATTTTTTTCTCTTTAAATCAGAAATGTGTCGGTCTTTGATTTAATATAAAATTAGTTATATTAAAAAATGATTAAATGTTTTCTAATTATATTTAAAAGTATTAAAATGATCCTTAAAACTGTAGCTATTTCTAGCTATTCTGCCCAGATATAAGTAGTATAATTTAATTTTTATAATATGCGCATAATTGATTTTCTAATACATATTTCACAATATTTTCGTGCTTTTTTTCCAATAATATGCATATTTATTTCTGCTTAGTATATACTTATTTAGATATGATCTGGCATTGCCAGCTATAATAAACATTATAAGACATTTAATTTGTTAAGCTGCGTTGCAAAGAAACAAAGGATTATTTCAAATTATAGTTCCACAAAATTAAAAAAAAAAAAAAACTCAACATATAATATATAAATTTTACACAGTATCATTTACGCAATTTGTTTTCACTGCAAATCAGCGACCATTTCATTCTACTTACGTATATATGACTAGTCCATCCACGAATAATAAGTTAGTTTATAAAACAAAAGTAAATGTAAAAGTAATTCGGTTAAGAATGGGTTCGGTCAGGGCCGGATTTCCCAATAATCTAACTAGGCTTCAGCCTAGGGCCTCAAGATCAAGAGGGGCCTATATTCAAATTGTTAGCAAAATTAAAATTACACTATTATAAAAACAGTAAACACTAACACAATGAATCGAAAATAAGGAGAAAAATCTACACATATGACTAATAAACAACCATAAAAATGACGAGGTTGTCTTCATTAAGTATTTCGTGCATCGAAAATGAAACCTTCAGAAAAATATATTTTGATGAACTTATAGAAGAATTCTGTGTGAAAAAGTTTAGAAAGAAATTCTTCTAATATACTATTTCGAATTAATGTGTACTTGGATTGAATCAGTTCTTAAATAAAATAACTATTAACATAAACTTTAATATGATATACAATTTGATATTTTCTTTTTGTGATCTGGATTTTGTTTGAATAAAGTTCCATTTTTGGTTTAGTTTAAAACTTAAAATTCATAAAAATTCATACTTAAACTTTAAATGCGAATTATTATGAAATAAATTTATCTGCTTTAATCTTCAATGTATTGAATCTATTTTATTTAATTTGATAGAAAATAGGATAATTTTTATTGCATATTTTATTTTCTTGGGCAAAGATTTTTATTATTTGAATTTTGTTTCTGTGTAAATGTTGTGCGTTGTTTGATTAGTTATTGTTACAAGTACTATATATGGTGCTGAGAAGAAATGTCCAAATAAGTGTTCTCGACTTTTTTTTTTTGCCACATTTTTTATAAAGATTAGTACCAATCACAACATGTTTCATTTAACATGTTGATATATATTACCGTAATGATGTATTTTATTATCATTACGGTGATAGGTGAAAGGGCCTCCTAAGTGGAATAGCCTAGGGCTTCTTTTCATCTAAATCCGGCACTGGGTTCGGTTAATAATATTAAAATGGTTAATAATAAAATTAAGGAAATTCTTTTTATATCAAAATTGTAATCCTTTAAAAATATAATCAAGTGATCTTTTACTGGATTTGAACTATAACAATTTGAGTAAAATAGACAATATATATACATATTTAGATATATAATGAAGTGTATGGCATTGAAATTTGAAAGAGAAGAATTTTCTTTACTTGCCATTAATGCAACATTTTGTAATGAGTACTTAAAATTTCACCATAAAACTTTTACAGTAAAAACTTCATATTATGCATATATACATCCAATGATAAAGATGAACGACTTGCATTATAAAACTAAAATTCAGTAAAGGATGTGTTACTTGTTTTGGCATTTTTTCTTCCATTTGTAAGTTGACTTTCAACAAATTTATCCAAAGATGCAACCCATGATATCTATACATATTTAAGATGTTACAATTATTTTATTTTTAATAAGTATTTTTTTAATTCATTGATTTCCTAGAACAACTTGTTTCGCTGTGTGTGTATAAATAATCTGTGTTCTTCTTTAATCTGCAAATTTTCGTAGATGCAAGTTATGAACATTCATGAATAATTTCTTTCTATCATTTCAGATTTTTGAGGACCCTAAATATGAAACACTTATCATATAACGTTTCAATTTTGAGCACACGTTATCATGGTTTTGTTTGACGGTGTTTCTACGTTGCACATGACAAATTACGTGTAGCGAAGACCGCTGTTGCTCTTGCTATGCAAAAATTGATCATGTTTCTAGTTCATATCTTGTTATTTCTCCTTGTATTGATATGTTAAGTTCTTTTATATCAAAATACTCTCATCTATAGGAGGTCACAAAAAGTTTCAATAAAATATATTTGTTCAGATTTTCTATGCTAATAAATTTGTCTTATAGTGGCACTTCAAAATTTCTATAATGATTTACAGAGTATTTTAAAGTCTCAATAATTATATATAATAATATGCTTGCATTTTAATGTATTTGATAATATTCTTTTATTAAATAAATGGAATAATTTTGAGTATTTGTTTTAAAAATATTAACAGGAAATATTTTTCAGTACCTTACTATATATTTTTAATATTATT
Source organism: Caerostris extrusa (assembly GCA_021605095.1). Taxonomy (NCBI): domain Eukaryota; kingdom Metazoa; phylum Arthropoda; class Arachnida; order Araneae; family Araneidae; genus Caerostris; species Caerostris extrusa. Next base: position 55,284 of record BPLR01006961.1, on the reverse strand, counting down.
TTAGCTTTTATTATAAAACTAATTAACTTCTTATATTTTTTTAATTGTTATATGTTTTGAATTAAAAATGTCGAGCTTCCGTTATACCCTTTCTCCTCATTTAAATTTGTTCGTTCCCTGGTACCAAGCGTATGTGAGAGTTAAGAGAATTGTGAAATCAACGGTAAATCGTACCTTATTATATAATAATATATAATAATATGTAATAGGGGACAGATATATATTTAGATATTATTATATATAATTGTTTCAGAGGGAACTCAACATAATAAATTAAAATTAACATCATTTTAAACAATCATTTTCATTATCTTAATACTTATTCCATGGACGATAAATGTGGAGGGGATACAATCAACGAAAAGGACACACAAATAATATCCTTTGCCAATAATGAATACTTATTTTGATACTTCAACTACTCTACAATTCATTATATAAGAAATATTTCCTTCAGAAAAAAATTAAAACATTGACATTATTCATATACAAATTTAATTATAACACAATCAATAAAAATTGCAAAATACAAGTTAAAATTCATAATTATTAAAAAGAATCAGTTTTCATACATGATAGAAAAGGAAGAAAAAAGAATTAACAGTTTTAAATGCAATATTTAAAAGAATGAATTTATAAAAATATATAAGCAAAAAAAAAAAAAAAAAAAAATGTTATTTTAATAACAGAAAATAGTTTTACATTTTAATAAGTATGCCTTTTTTTCCTCATGAAATTTCCGAAAAAGTAATTAAAATAATAAAAGGCAAGAGTCAATTTTATTTAAAATTAGAAAAATAAGAATCTATCGAATTCATTGTAAAACACACGCAAACACAACGAACAGTAGCTAATACAAAATGCAAATGAACGACGAACGGGAAATGCAATATCATATTTAGCTCAAAACGCGAATATTGCCAAATATAGTACACTTATTTTCTTTCAAGATGTCGCCGAAATACTGCAATTTGATTGGAGGCTCCTCTGGGAGTACTTTTGCTCTCTAAGGTCTAGTGTGTATGCTACCTATACCTTCACTGCTGTATTCGCTTCTCGGCCGTTCGCATCTAGCCCCGACAGCTGTTGTTTTAAAACGTGCTATTTGTACTCGTGCTTTTTAGCAGAAAAGTAAGGTTTTTAATAATATTATTTATATATCAATCATTGATACATTTTAATGCCTAAAATTTTGGCAATGGAAAAATTATCTCTGAAGTTTAGGATAATTTCATAATCCTTTAGCATCTGTATTTAATTATTCAAAATTACAATAAATTAGTATTTATGTATATTTTTAGTGTGTGCATATTTTTTAGCTTATTATTAGTGTATTAAGCTTATAAAACTATTTTTAATAAACAAATTATCAAATTTAAAATTAATATTTAATAATTATAAAATTATCAAAGTTTAGGATAATTTCATAATCCTTTAGCATCTGTATTTAATTATTCAAAATTAGAATAAATTATTATTTATGTATATTTTTAATTATGCATATTTTTAGCCTGCTCATAAAATTATCTTTAATAAACCTTTATAAAATTATCAAAGTTTAGCTTGATTTCGTAATCTTTTAGCATCTGTATTTAATTACTGAAAATTACAATAAATTAGTATTTATGTATATTTTTAGTTTGTTATATATTTTTAGCCTATTATTAGTGTATTAAGCTTATAAAATTATTTTTAATAAACCTTTATAAAATTATCAAAATTCAGCATAATTTCATAATCCTTTAGCATCTGTATCTAATTATTAAAAATTACAATAAATTGTTATTTATGTATATTTTTATTGTGTTATGCATATTTTTAGCCTATTATTAGTGTAGTAAGCTTATAATTTATTTCATTTCTAGAATGCATCTTAATTTAGTTAATTTCTCAGTATTATTGTTACTATTGTAAATCAGTATTGTTGTTATTATTGTATTAAATTTATTTTGTGTTGTCATACTGTAAAAATTCGGGGTGTCCTTCTTATGTTTGTATTATTAGAATTTCAAAAGTAGTTAAATTATTAAGTAAAAGTGTTAGTTCTATTAGTGTAAGTCCAGTGAAAAAATTGCTGTGTCTCTCGAAATTTTGTTATAATTGAATTTAAATAACATTAAAAAGTAACAAAATTCTTTGAAATTTTTTTTTTTTTATAATATCAATGCTTAAGTATGTATACAAAATGAATTAAGGATTTTTTTTTAATTACTGTTACGACTACTTAACGTATAATATAACTAACACGTGCATCTATAACTTACTATATACCTGACTGTGTTGTAAACAAAAGGCCAGCGTGAAGCGATCTTTTGTCAACAAGCTCTGCGATAAGCGACCTGCTTACGATCAGTGCAGCGGCGAGCACGAGCGATAGGTCGTATCGCAAAGTCCAAGTCGTCTCAGACTAAGACTGTAATAATTATGTAATGTTTATAGGTAAAAGCAATATCCGTTAAAAAAAAATACATATTTATTAAGTTTTACATTTTTTTCTCTAATTTCATCATTGTAAACAAAATACAAATGCTTATTGTTATTAAATGTATACTGTAACCGCAGCGGCCATTTTGTTTTCTTAGGAGGGGACTAGACAAAACTTGCAAGGGGGAAAAAAAAAAAAAAAATCGCCAAATAAAGCAACAGTACAGAATTCCCAAAGCCTCAATATGAATAATTTGTGAATCACGTAATTTTAATTCTCTTTTATATTTCCTTCTAAGTATTTTTGAATTGCTATAAAGATGAAACATGAGACCGCTGCGGATGTTTTGCTTGTTTAGGAGGGGACTTGGCGAAAGTCTTGAGGGAAAAAAAATCGCCAAATATACCAGTAGAACCCTAAAATGCAGAACTCCCACTCTCAATACAAATAATGTGAGAATTACATAATTTTAATTTTTTGTTTCCCTTCTAAATATTTTTAAAAATTGTTTTAAAGATGAAACATAAAAATTAACCCGAAGGTTAATAGCAATTTTCAAAATTTTTAAATTGTTTAAATCTTTTCTCTCCCCTTTTCATGTCATTTAAATTTTATTCATCATTTTAACTTTTAAGTTAATAAAATATGATTTAAAAATGATAATTGTTAAACTTTTTAAGGATTTTTTTTTTTATATATATATATAATGCTTCAAGGTTACCTTAACAATAACTTCATTATAGCGAATTAATTTGTCACCATACCTTAATTTTGGAAGCTAATATTAAAAAAAGTCTTACTAATTGTTTAATAATAAATTTTATGTAATTATATACATTTCTTATAGTTTGTTTTAATAGGTTGGCCAACCTCTGTCTTATAAAAGATATTTTTAGTTTTTCATATAGATTCTATTGTAATAAAGTGAGTATAGTGAGATTTTTCTTAATGGATCTATTAAAGTAAAAAATTTTCTAAAATGATAAATTACTACCAAGATTTGACATTTCATGTCATTAGAAAATATATGAACGTTTGTTCTTTTCTTTACAAGACATTTCTATACTCACTGTACATCATGACATGGAGTAAGTGTTGACTGTTATATATTAAGGAATATATAACAGTTTCTTTTAGTTTGGATTTTATTTGGTATTTAGTGGTGAATAAATCACCATTTTTTCCAATAATTGTTTAATTGCTTTTTAGTCTTCATTATTTAACATACATTTGATATAGACCTACTTTGTGATGTTAGTGTATTATTTTTTAGTATCTAGTATATATATATATTTTTTTTTAGCATATTGCATTTTTAGAATAATTTATTCTATGACAGTATTGCAATTCTTCTTAAGACAGTACCTTTCTTTGACTACTGTTTCCAATAATCATACACAGTATATACATCCCTTCAATACTTCCTTCTCCTTCTTCTTACAGGGGATACAAGTCTATTTGCAATATCACAAAATGAAAATCCATCTTCTTGTATCACTATTGCACCCAGCACAGGCTGTTGCTGATTTGGCAGCAGACACGGAACTCCATTCTATGAGACATTCATTATTTTAAAATTTTGGAGACTACAGTAGTTATTAATGTATGACCATTTCATATTTGAAATGGTTTATTTCGCACATTCTTTAACCTGCGACCTAGAAAATTTAATAAAATGAATGTTACTTAGACAATTGCTTTAAATTTTTATTTCTTAAATTTCTTGATATAGAGATTTTTCCACTTGTATAGTTGCTTAGTATATTTCTATAATTTATTTTGAATTAATTGGAAGTTATTTATTTTAATTATTTATCATTCTCAGTTAAGTTATTAATCATGTTAATTTTTATGCCAATTATTTACAATACATCATTGAGCATGTGAACCATTTGAATTTTATTTAAAAACATTTATTTCCCCCAACTTTAAATTATTTTCTGAAGAATTATTTCTAGAATTTCCAATGATTATTTTTTATTTATTATTAGTTTCTGAAGAATAATTTTATTTCATTTTTTTCCTTCTGAAATATACCTATTATTCTTTGTCATAATGATACCAATGGTTTTTCAGATGGGAAAGAAAAAAATTACCAAGTTACAAACAAATGAATTTTTAATTGAAATGAATTAAAATTTCTTCCCAATTTTTTTTTTTTTCATTTGTCTCTAGAAAAACTTAAGTGTTACTTGATTTTTTTTTTTTCAAATAATTTAATTCAGTGTGCAATTAAATTTTTGCATTTTGAAAACTTTGTTTATTAACACTTTCAATTTTAAAACATTGGGAATTTCTTTTTAATATTTCTAAACTAAATAGAAAAGAATTGTCAATATTAGATTTTCGGACAAATGCTTCATTTTTTTTTTTTTTAACTTGAAATATTTAGCCAGAAAGTGGGCCTATTATTCATGTCAAGCTGCATTTTATGGACTTATTCATATTAGAACTTCCTTCTTTTAATAAATTTATATCAAATATACTGTAGAACCTTGATAAATCGAAAATTTTCCACGACTGAAAATATTTGTTTGTTCCCTTCCCTTCAAGCCCCCAAACCTCCATTACTCAAAATTTCAACCCTCTATAAGTCGAAATAATTAGTCAATCCCCACAAGCCATTTTGGTATATATTTTCCCTCCATAACTCGAAAAAAAACATTGAGCCTCTGTATCTGGAACATTAGCAATGTTTGATTTTACAACCTTTACAACTTGGATCATTTGAAACTAATTACCTCTGTAACTTGAAGAAAAATAAGTTACCGACTTTAAGGATTTGTCGACAATGCACGCCATTGTTTCTTAAAAATAATGTAAGAGTATAAATAGAATAACCAATTCTATGAATAACGACTTGAAAGAAAAATAATTTTCTACTCTTTATAGCTTAGATAATGCTGTAGACAGAGAACAATCGAATTGTCTAAAGCAAAAAAATAGATAATAACTGGCTTTTTTAGTACATAATATTTTTAATTTTAAGGTGGTTTCAGAATTATTTTGATTTTTTATTGTCGCACATAATATAATTTTTTAAGTTGTAAATAAACATGTTTTATTACCTCTGTAACCATTGTAACCTCTTACCATGTTTGTTATCTCTTTTATTTATTTTACCTCTCTAACTCAAAATAAGTTAGAAAGAATCTAAACCTCTACAAGTCGAATATTTCCTTACAAAATCCGCGTAAGTTGGAAACTAACTCGACTATTTGGTGTCTCCCTTGAAGTTCGACTTACAGAAGTTCTACTGTATTAACATAATAAATAAATGTCTTGAATTGCAATAAAACTATATATATTTATATAATTTTTTTTTTTTGTCTAGTTGAAAATGCAGTGTGTTGAACGTTTAAACGAAGAATTGGAAAAATTTCGAAAGGAGCCAATCGGTGGCATTTCTTTGTGGTCAACAAAAAATATTTATCATTTAAAAGCTAGTAAGTAGAATAGAATTTTGATGTCATATTAGTATTTTCTGTGGTCTGTTTCAAATTAATTATAATTTTATTTAATTAAGGTATTGAAGGGCCTGAATCAACTGCTTATGAAAAAGGACTATTTTTCATTGACATTTTTATCCCAGAAAAGTAAATATAAATATACATTTTTAGTTTTACTAAAAAAAGTTATTTTTTAATGATTGATTAAATTTTTTTTTTTTTTAAGCTATCCTTTTGAACCACCTAATATATGTGTTCTTACGCCAATTTACCATCCAAATGTTGACAGTTGTGGAAGAGTATGTATTAAATTGTTAAACAAGGTAAGTAACAATTATAAAAAGTAGTTATGACTTCATATATGTGTATTTTTTTAAAATGATCATACAAAAATGTTTTTCTGGATAAAGTTTTATAACAAAATGATTCATAAATCTTAAAATATATATGATAGTAACCTTGGCTTATGATAGTAACCTCGTTGTCCCAGATATTTTCAACTGGCTGCCTAGCTACCTAAGGAAGAATATCAACAACATGGAGGTAGTCCATAGATATGTAATCCATATGGAGCTACATGCATTATCTTTTTGGAAAATAGCCTCAGGGTGACATAAAGAGTGATGTAAAAAGTCTGTGATCAATATATTGTAGATATGTTAGTTACATTCAGTGTGATTATGGGTAATCTGAACTGAAACAAAATTTAATAGTGAGCACTATGAAATGACAATCTTTTGGTAGTCATAATGATGACTGCAACACTACTCCAGATGATAAAAAGCCCCTCATGATCACATTTGCTTCATGATCATCATGCATGCAAGGCTACCCAGTGATCTTGGCCTTCTTTTTCTTATCTTCATCTTCAGATTACAAACTTCACCATTTTAGTACTAGCTTGTTACAACTCATTTTTGTGTATTTTCATATTTGTTCTTGATTCTTACTTGTTATTTTTTTTTTGATATTTATTTTTGTCATTTGATTAATATTTCTTGTTTTGAATTTTCTTAATGTCAGTATTCTGATCCTCTCATGTTTGCTGTGAATAATGACCCTTCTCCTGGGGTGGAGAAAAGGGGGATTCTGGTGATTTTATCCAGGTGGGGTTGCAGCTCTTGTTGTTTAACATCTGTTGGGCTTTACTTCTGGTAGACGGCTAGTGGATCTGTTGAGTTGGCATGAATGTAGTTTCATTTTTCACCATTTTAGTACATAACAAAAACTGAACATACTTTCTTTGCTAATCCAATAGTTTCTGAATGTGCCATTCAACTGTAGTTATCTTTCATGGTTGAAACTGCTTAGCATTCAAGCAGTTCTTCACTTCCTGGGCATCTTTCTAAGTGTTAATTCAGTTGGTGTTTATCTGTTCTTGAAGTAAGACAAATGACACTTCAACCTAGTTCTCATGCAGAAATTGCCAAGAAAAAAATATCTCATATTAATGGTATATCTCAACCAGCATTATGGCAGATATTATTTGCCCATTATTTAAAAAAATTCAGCAACTTTATCAAACTGAAATATGCTTATGCTACTTTTGCCACTGTGCATTTTCAATATCAATTGGTTTTTCTCAGATTTGTGTTTGTAAAACCCAATCCAATATTATTAAACATCATTTAATAGATCATACAGTGGTACAAATAAAAACAATAAGCAGATTTCAAAAGACACAGTATTGAATAGACAGTGAAAATAATGTAAATGACAATGAGGTATCTGATAATAACAAATAGATGAACCTGAGCAAACACTTAATACTTGCTTTTATTTACCAGTACTTCATGACTCCGCCTTGGGGCTAAGAATTTTCACTTCACAATTTTTCACTTTTACTTTGGGTACAAGAATTTTGATGTGCTTTTTTTTTTTAAAGTTGTATTTAAATTTTGTTAGAGAAATAAATCATAATCCCATTCCTGCACAAAAAAGTTTATACGAGGATTTAAGATTTGTTTTTGTTTTGAAGAAATTATTAATAATATGGTCTGTAATTGAAGAGTTTGATTTTTGATGTATTTCTAACACTTTATTCTATTTACTTATTTGTAGGACTCTTGGACACCTGAGTATGACATATCTTCAATGTTATCTCACTTTCAGTATCTTTTGTCTTGTCCTCAATATAATGACCTGGTTATGCAGAGAACTTCTTCATTTCGATTTGTAGTGAGTGCTAAATTTTATGAATATTCATGCTTTAATTTTTAGTATTTTATATTTTAAATCTTCAGATGCTATATATATAGTGCAGGTATTATCTTATTTTATTTTAAAGCTACTTTAGTTAAAAACATGTTAACTTGCATGTAATATATATTAATTTTTTGAAAATAAAAATCATTGTTGTATTTTGTGTAAAAGATATAAAAATTTAATTAACTGTTCAAAGTTAAGTTTTATTAAAACCAATTGACTCTATTTTTTTTCTTAAAATTCAGATATTCGAATTATTTTCCAGAAATGTTTTTGATTTTAATTGCATTTCTCCATGTATAATTTATAGTTATAATCTTATCATATTTAATCAGTGGTTCTTATTTGTTTTCTTTTCTATCTTCCCTTTACAAAGGAAATTTATGTCCTTTTTATTAATGTTATATAATGTTTCAGTTTATTTTATGTTAGTAGTTTATGGATAGCAAAACTTTCTATTCAGAATTAAAATATTCCAATAATTAATAATCTGTAAGAATATCATTAACTTTATTAATCAATTTGGTATTGAAATGTAATGAAAACTAAGTAATAAATAGTATATGATCTGTGAATTATGTATTGGAAAACTTGAGCTTCCTTTGGTATATAAATTATAGGTTTTATGATTCATCTGAATTAATTATAAAAAAATTTTATTAGAAAAGTGCTTTAAAACATTTTTCTAAGATTCTTTAACTAAAGCCTTAATATTCTTGGGTAAAAAAAAAATCTCCTATTTAATTTATATATAATCTAATGAAGATTAGTTAAATTGTATGTTGCATATAATTGGTATGCAAGTTAACTTTTAAACTCTCAAGATGTAAAAATTAGTGTCATTAATTTTTATATAAATTTGTTAGATATATTTTATCATTTATTATCTTTTTATCATTAGTAAGTTTTTATTTTGAATATAAATAAAAAAAAAAAGATATTAAACTGAGTTTGTAGTATAAAATTTGCATTTTTATAAATTAATGTTTTATTTTCATTTCTGTAATTTCATTCAATCAGATGTCCCTAGACATATTTTATACTAGCAATATAATGATTCTCAAAGTTTTTGCTTTTGCCCGAGTCCCTTTATACTTTTTTATTCATTCAGTTTATTTTGTAATTTTATGAATGTTATAAATGTTCTGTTGAAAAATGTTATATCCCCACTTTATATTTTTTTTTATTGAAAATTTCAGTATCTTAAATTTTAGTTGTAAAAAACATTACTTGCAATTTAGATGTGCATAAAATGGTAACTAGAAAATATACTGTAAAAATTTACATCTTATTTTAAAAATGATGAATTTTTAACTGCTGGAAGTCTTTAATGGGAAATTGTATGCTGTTATTTACATTATTAGGAAATGTTTGATTTTATTTAGTTAAAGCAAAATAGTTAAATGAGTAATTATTAGTAATTCTTTTTATTAAAACATCTTCCAGATTTTTTTTTGGTTTATTTTTCTTTTTATTTAATTTTTAATCTGTAGCAAAAAAAAAAAAAAAAAAAAAAAAAAAAAATCAACTATGCTCAAGTTATGCTCTACAGTTTGATAACCATTTAGATATTTGATAATTGATTGAAACTGACATGAACAAATGAAGTTCACAATTTGAGAATTGTTAGATTTTTCTAACATTTCAGTTCTATAAATATTAATTTTTTTTATTTGTGGATTGAAGGAACAAATTTTATTAAACTAAACTATTAAAATAAATTAAAAGAATTTGTCAATTTATTGAAGAAGTATTGGAAAATATTTATAATAGGTTATGAGTTTGATTTTGTCATCTTTAAAAGTTTATGTGGGAAATTATATCAATAGTGCATCTAAAAGTAGTATATAGCTATTAAAGTCCGTCTGTTGAAGCATCAATTAAAAAAAATCAATGATGGAAATATCTTGGTTAACATACTATATTAGTGCATATTATCATACTCTAAAAACTTAAATCAAATTTCAATATAATTTCAAGGTCTTAAATGTAATTTAATTATTTATGCTAATATAATGAGTAATTTAACTACAATATAATTTATTGTTATTTTTAAATTAATTATTGTTGTTTTTATAAAAAAAAATTTTTGTTTAAAATTTTTTTTTTCCAAATACAAATTTTACAATCTGTTGCTTATTTTCAATATGGAAATAATATATTTTTTATCAGTTATTAGGCTATTTTGTTGGATGACATCTTAATTTTTTATATAATTGGTAATTAAAAATTTTGTATTACTTTACAGGAATTTTATATATTTATATATAATATGTTCTCATGTTATGATTTTAGGGCTGAAGAATTTCTTAAAAATCGTACCCTGTTCTTAAACAAAGCACAAAAATACACAATGGAATATGCAACACCGTTAAAAAAAATGCGACTATTTTCAATACTGTGATTAAGATGGTAAACAATTTTATAATTCTTTTATATTACCAAATTTTTGGCCAAAATTCTAAAAATATGAATTTTTTTATTGCATTTTAAATAATGAAAGACAAATGTTTAATTTTTTTGTCATTTGAAAATATCAAATGAAATTGACATATTTTTGCTATCTGTTATTTAGGTAGTTTTATGTTAATAGGCTGCAAGAAAAAAAAAAAAAAAAATGTGCCCCCTCTAACTGAAAAGTACTAAGAATGTATATTGGTTTTCTACTAATCTTTAACAACTAATCTTCTTAGTGTGTCTTCTCTATTAATAAAGAAGTTAAGTTGATTGTCCTTTATCTTTGTAGTTATCAGCTAAGAAAAAAAAGTATATGTTATTTTTTTGAAAAAAGAACAAAATATAATTACTTGTATATTTTGTATTATCAAAGTATTGAATTTCATTCATATGTCTTGAGTTTTTTATAATATTTTTTTTCTCCAATTACAATTGTATATTTAAGTAAATTCTTTTTTAGGAACAGGATTTATTTAGTATTTGCATTACTTTGTATCATGCTATTACTTACATTAATATTGTGCAGTCTTATAGAATTACATTGAATCATTACATTATGTCTTCTTGACTAATAATATATATGTTTCCATGTTTTACAAAACAATGGTTCCCCGGACATATCAACCCATGAGATTGTAAAAGATGTAACATAGTATCTTAGCCATTCTCTCAGCAGCAGCTCTTATATTGCATGAAGAGTATGGTGTTTCATAAATGTGTTTTTCATTTGAACAACAGCCAAGTCTCAATAATTAGACTTAATCGAAACCACAGACCTCTGAAGTTCATGGATATGAACTGTACAAGAGAAAACAAATCAAAGTTATTTATCAGATTTTAAATATACATATTTAATAACAATAAAAAAGAAATGATTAGAAACAAGATATTACAAATTTTTCATTGGAAATCAAGAGCAAAAAAGTTCAGTCAAATGATTTTTATTTTTCAATTTATAGATATGCATGACTTTTTACAAATACAAGATGATTCAAATAGGTTTGTGTATCTTAATATATTATTTGCTAATGATCAGAGCCAATCTATTGCACACAATTTTAAAATAAGGCATATTTTTGGCAATTCTTTAAAAAAAAAAAAAATATGATAACAATTGTGTAGATGGTTGATGTTTTAATAACAATAGAATTGAGATTCTTGTATGAAAAGAAGTAAGATTGAAATTCCAGCAGCCATGTGTTATTGATGTAAAGTCTGTTGGTTTCCGATAAAGTTGCTTGTGAATTGCTGGGTCCATGTTCCATGTTTTTACCCTTTCACACTATCTGATTACCTTTTAAAAATGATTGTATTGTACAAGTTTTTAAAATGAAAAGAAATATATGATGTGGGACTTTTTCAGAAAAGCAGTGATGGGCTGCATAGTGTGCATTCCTGATTGATCATCAATGATTGAAATTATTGACAAAAAGTGGATTTTTCTGTTGCAAAATAAGAACATCCAAAATTATACTAGAATTCTAATCTGTTTAAATGAAAAATAATAAGAATATTAAATGAACATGCTTTCTAAATAGCATTAGACTTATATGGTGAAATGACAAAAGAAAGAAAACAAACTTTTTGCTTATTTTTGCATAGAAGTTCCTGCATGATTGGCTTAAAAATGTTTTTAAAATAGAATATCCAGTAATAAAATTTAGTTTACTGCACCTAATATACCAAAATGTAACATCTTATGTTGCCATGCCATGCAAGGGAGATAATATTTTCTATTTCAATATGGGAATCTTCAATATCATTCATTTTCTATATTTCAACATCTTAAAAAGCAGTTATACCTTTTACCACTTATTTAATATTCGGGAACATAGTATTTCCCAGTTTTGAAACGGCTTCATTAAGTAGCGTCATCTGTCAAGTGCTAAGATGAACCACACCCTCACAAAAACAAAACAGATAGCCAGGTGCTAGGCTAAAAAGAAAACAAAAATTTAAAAAAAAAAACCCCAAAGAAAAACATGGTGATAAAATTAAAGAAATATACAATCCCCCCTCCCCTTCAAAAAATCATTTGAGTCTTTGGATTAAGAACTTATTAATAATCAATATTTTACTGTAAATGTAACCAGTTAAATCAGATTCAAGTGTTTAGCTAGCTCTTAATCTACTTCAAACTTACTATATCAATGGAGAAAAAATTTTTTTTACTTTAATTGTAATATATATACTTATTTTCATACATTACTTTTATGCAGTATTCTTGGAGAAAAAAAAGCTGTCAATGAAAACATTTATATTAAAATCTTCATGTGCTATTTTTTCAATATTACTTTCATGGCTTAATTTGCTGTAAAAATTCATTTTAACTGTATTGAAATAATTGAAAACTAATGCTTATTTTTATTTTTAGGATAGGCCAGTACAAATGCAATTTAAGCATGCTGCAGAAGATTTTGATATACCAAATATGAAGAGAATGAAAGTCTCAAGACTGTTATGTTAATATGCATAGAACTGAATATCAGTGCTAATGTGGTTTTAAACTGAAAGCAGTTGTGATATTTTAATAATATTTATACATAAACTTTATGCTATTCATTTTTGTCATTTCCCAAGAGCTTACAATAAATATTTGTTTATAAAAATAATGACTCAATTTGTTTCTCTCTGTATTATGTTTAACTGCAATTCCTGTTAAATCCATATTAAATTAGTTTTAAACTTTCTTTTAACTACCTAATTATATATAAAATTATCTTTTAACTTTGTTCCTCTTTAATGGTTTATCTTCATAAATATATGTATATTTTTAATTTCAATAATTAAAAATTAACATTTTTGAATATTAGAGATGCCATTGAGCAACAGCCTCGATAATATAGTCACATAGCTTCAAAGTAATATTTATTCCTTTTAGAAAATGATATTCTCTTGTTTTGATGGTCATATTACCAACTTATTATCTCATGATTATCATCAGATGATATCAAAATAAAATACATTAATTTATGGAAAAAAAGGTTGTTTTTTAAGTAAGATAATTTAATATTTCATTGAGAAAATGTACACTTATAAAATATTTTTGGTGTAATAATGTAGTGGTAAAGGATGCAAGCCTCAAATAAATCTCGCATAATATTCATATGGGGGAGTTGTGTACAATTAAATTAAAAAAAAAAATTCTATCCAATGACGTGATAAAAACGACAAAAAAGTAACGCAAAAAATCTTAGCTTTCAAACATATCAGATAGGCAATTTGATTTTAATCAATATATTGAACATTTTACAAGTTCCCAAGTATAAAAAAAGTTTGACAATGTTTAAGAATAGGCATAGTCCAACTTGTATTCTAAAATCCATAGAAAAATGAATGTTACTGAACTTTGAACTCTTATAGATTTCTTTGTGTTTGGGGTTTTTAGAAAAATTGATCCTGAAAATAATTTCAGAATCCCGTCTTTTTCTAAACTTCAAACCATTTTGAAAATTTTCTATCAATAGCTATTTTTCCTAGAAACTTCAGTTATATATTATTGTTTGTCATTGCATATTTAGGCTCATTTATGCACTTTTAAATAACAATCAAAATTTGTTTTAAACTAGAGTTCATAATAAAATAAATATATGCCACATTATTTTATATACATATGTATATATCTTTTCAAGTGAAATTATTTTAAAAAATATGAATTTCAATGTGAAAACATGTAGCATGAAAAGTGCTTCACACCTTATAAAGTGAATAGTTTATAAAATGAAAACAGAATAATAATTTCTGAGCAGAATGAGAATCATGAATTTTGAAAGATTTCTTAAATATCAGACATAAAAAAAATCACTAGGAACCTAGTCATACAGAAGTAAAATACAAATAAAAACGAACTTCGTATGTTAAAATGAAGCTGCATGACCCTTAGGCCCTGTCGCCTACGACGGGGTCTTCTGGACCTGGTGTAGGCTAAAAAAAAAAATAATAAATAAAATTATAAAATTTAAAGTGCTTATAAAAAATAAAAGAATTACGGTTCTGAGATCGGCCTTTTTTTTTTTGTAGCGACTTTTAACAATTTGCTTTTCAGATCATCCATTAGCCCCCACCGTTCAGCATAATCCTTTCAATGTATTGTATTCAAGTTTGTTCACGTTTTCAATAGTATTATGGCATCCACAACTGGTCCCTAATTGTACCGAATTTAAAATTTAACTTCTTTTTTATTTTTGTATTTTACTTTTTTATTTATTTATTTATTATTTTTTTTTTTTTGAGTACCACTTTAATTTGAATTTTTAGAAATTTTATCTTTATTTATTTACTAGCATTAAAGCAGCCATTAGAATTCCTAGCATATTTATGAATTAAGATGAGGAGGTTTAAGGGGTATTTCCCCCTGTTGGTACTCCGTAAACGGTACGCCAGTTGCCAGGTGTAGGCTATCCTGCACGGGGGTTAGTAACAACAACAGAGCCGTTGACTTTCAGATTTTATTGTGGGGTGGTTGGATGACCTTGACCACCGCAGCGCCATTTGCATTTTCGCCCAGTGCTTATAGTAACAATCAGTTTTCATTTCAGTATAGAATAGAATATCATTAATAAATTTGTGTATAATTCGTATAGATTTTTGAAGACGTTCGAATCACGGAAGCAACGTGATATCGGATGTTTTTTTAAGAATAGAACTGCTCATGCGTATTTCTTCTGTCCACAGAGTAACTTATGACTAGTTTTAATTATCATGGCACTATATTAATTTTTCTTTTGTGTTGTGTTTTTAATACGCTTTTATTAGTTTCACCTGTATGTTTGTTTGTATGTATGTAACTGACTCTTTGGGCTCGATTTTTGCCCTTTTTTAAGCGATCAGATTTAATTTAAACGTTGTAGACTTATCAGGACCGACGACAATAAAATATTTTGATAAGTTTATTATCTCATCATGATTAGGATCGTCAGGATGAGTGATTAAAACACACAGCCTTTGAAAAGTCATCTTGATCGCCGCTTAATTTTCCCCTGGAGATCCGTTTCTCCTCATACACACTATATAAGCTGCAAAGAAACATTTACAGGCATCTTTCAGATATTTAAACCTACGTGGGACAGCGGCACAACGCGCCTGATTAGGAGATTCCCTGTTCGAATCCTGGCTGGATCGACCCATTCGCATTTAGCCTTTGTTTTACTCACAATTAAATTATTGTAAGAACCAGTCCTCATTTAAATATTATAGTTTAAGAACACTAAAAACACGCTTTTAGAGTTAGTTAATCAAACTAAAAAAAGTAAAAAATAAATTAATAGTTTAAAAAAAACCTAAAAAAAAAAAAAAGCCACGCTTTTTTAGAGTTAATCAAACTAAAAAGTAAACAATAATTGTAAACATAAGAATAAAATGACTGACGAGAAAATGAATGTCACTGTTCTAAAAGCGTGGGTGCTTTGTATGACATTTTTAAATTAACTCTGCATTTCGGAATGAAACTAATGAAAAATTATAACGATTGATATCGAGCCCCCCACATTTCTGGAACCGTGACATTTGATTAACTCTAAAAGCGTGGTTTTTAGTTTTTTTAAACTATTAATTTTAAGAATAGAACCGCTCATGCGTATTTCTTCTGCCCGTAGAGTAACTTATGACTAATTTTAATTATCATGGCACTATATTAATTTTTCTTTTTTTTTGTGTTGTGTTATTTACCAATAAAAGAATATTGAATTAAAGTATTGTTCTATGGGGAGGGGGGGGCTGGTGGCCGAGTGGCTGGCGTTCAGTGCCACAGATGGTGTCATGGATGTTTGTAGGGGTTCGGAATTCATTTTAAAGCATAAGTCCCGGCCTAATAGGATAATAGAGTGTTGTGGAAGTGGTGTTACTCGCGTTTGTAGCATATCTTCATGCTACACGTGCCCCATGGGTAATGCTAAATGAGTAACAGCGGTGCAACCCTTGCTTATGGCATAAAGATTAACTGTCTCTGTATTGCCAGCTGCATTAGAGAAACAGTATTGTTCAATGTGTGAATTTTCATTTTGTAGTTGCTAGAGTAGCGAAATACTTTGCCGAATATTTATGTTGTCTACACAGATTCACTATGTGCGTACACATCTTAAATTTATAAATATTTTACAAAATGTGTTATTAACTTTGTGGGAATTCCATGTGAATGTTTGCAAAAAGTATAGTTAATAAAATTAATACGTTTTATGAATACACAAATAAATGAACTGGAAAAACATGAATTTATTTAACAGTGACAAAAAATATTTGTCATTAGACTTTGCATATAGTATTTATCTTCTAAGAATTTTGTCAACCAAGTTGGGGTTTAAATAACTTTCTAGGTAAAATTATGTTCCGACTAACATTTATTTTCATTTGACCTATGAAAAATCCATGAAAAGTTTTTTGCAAGAAATCCATAGTTAGTGAAATTAATATATTTTACGATTGCACAAATGAATGAAATGGAAAAAAAAAAATCATTAGACTATATTTATCCACTAACTTTGTTGTCAAAACTGAGGTTTTAATAACTAAGTAAAATTATGTTGCGACTAACATTTATAATCATTTGAACTATGGAAAACCCATGAAAATGTTTGCAAGATCCGTAGTTCATGAAATAATACATTTTACGAATTAATACATGAATGCACAAATGAATGAAATAGAAGAACATACGTTTATTTAACTGGGGGAAAAAAGTTTATATTAAACTTTACATACTTATCCATTAATAATTTTCTTATTGTTCACTAATAAGTTCATTAAGAAATCAAAGTTGAGGGTTAAATAACTTTCTTGGTAAAATTATGTTGCGACTAATATTTATTTTCATTTGAACATACATTATAAAATTTAAAAGCTTTCACAGAATTCAACAGCAAAGTCCTTCATTAGCTATTTTCTGTCTTTTATTGGAGATTTCAAAAATTAAATTATAAATTCCTGTCATAATGATTTATTTAAATGTATGATTAGTAGAAAAATATGAAAAAGGAAAAAAAAAAAAAAAAATCAACACTTAAAAGAAATTGAAAATATAAAAATCCAGTTGCTCATATTTTTCTTTAAATGTTTCCAATTACAAAATAAAGATGTAATCCATTTTTTTAACTATGCATTTAACAAAGTGGCAATTTATTCTTAGTTGAAAAAAAGTAGTGTGTAAATTATTGTCAAAAGATTTCCATTGAAACTTAATTGTCATTTAGATTTTGTCAGGAAAAAAAGGAGGGAAAAAATATATATGCAAACAAGGAAGTTGAACAAGATTTTTTTCAAAATTGCAACAATACCAATAGTCAGCTTAGATAATGCATATGTATTTTTAATGAACTTCTTTTATTCAGAAATCATTTCCATTTTTAAAGCCATAAAAAATGACGAGGAGTTACTACAGAGAATGAAAATCAATGAAAGGAAAATAAAATTTTCTAGAAACGTTAATACTTAATTATTTCTTCATATAAGTAATGTTGCAATTTATTTTTTTCTTAATTACTAAATTTTTACATAATTGATCTTTTAAAAATATTCATTTTGATGACACAATTAAAAAAAATCAAAAGATTTTTAAATGTATATTTTTATGATTTTTTGAATTCGGAAATGTTTATTATAAAAATTTGTCATCATATTTCTTTATATAAAACATATTGATAAATCTTAATTGTGGGATATCTTACAATTACAATTGTTTGTTACAATTACAATTGTTTGTTACAATTACAATTGTTCTTACAATTTGTTTATTATTACAGGTGGCTCAGTGGCAACGTGCTTCACTGGTGAGCAAGGCTGAGGTTCAATCCTTTGGCGGCTTTGTAGCAGACACTGTTTCAAATAAGTTAATAGTTTAAAAAAAACTAAAAAACATGCTTTTAGAGTTAATCAATCTAAAAAGTAAAAAGTTATTAACATAAGAATAAAATGACTGACGAGAAAATTAATGTCACTGTTCTAAAAGCGTGGGGTGCTTTGTATGACATTTTTAAACTAACTCTGCATTTCGGAATGAAACTAGTGAAAAATTATAACGATTGATATCGAGCACCTCACGCTTTTAGAACAGTGACATTCATTTTTTCTCGTCAGTCATTTTATTCTTATGTTAATAATTACTTTTTACTTTTTAGATTGATTACCTCTAAAAACGTATTTTTTAGTTTTTTAAAACTATTAATTTATTTTTTACTTTTTAGTTTGATTAACTCTAAAAGCGTGTTTTTTTAATTTTTAAACTATTAATTTATTTTTTACTTTTTAGTTTGATTAACTCTAAAAGCGTGTTTTTTTATCTTTTTAAACTGCTTGAGAACAATTAAAACCGGAGATCGAAAAAGCTAAAGTTATCGGTACAATTAAGTCCGTTGACGATGCCCAAAAATAAAAAGGTTTAAGTTAAAATGAGAATTTTAAGATAAAAGTAAAATAAAACAAAAGGAATTAAGATTAAACAAAATAATTATACAAAATAGGTAGGGTTTGATCAGACTGACTCGCCAGTAGATGGCGCCATCAGTCCCAAAATCGAGCCCAAAGAGTCAGTTACATACATACAAACAAACAAACAGGTGAAACTAATAAAAGCGTATTAAAAACGAGGGAACTCGTTGGCGTTTGTGATGTTCAGCATCTTACCTCGTGAGTCGAGCTACCTGGTGAGAGTTCCCCGGGTTTTCTCCCATACAATGCGCAAATGTAATGCAGTTCCCGCTAAAAGTCCTCCCTTAAGGCACTGTCCTCCTTCAGCGATACGGAGCCAAGTCAGACTTCTTCTTCGGGTGCTTCATCACAACAGAAGCTGCCTCTTCCCCTCCATCCATGAGCAGATTACTTACTCATGGAATGCCCTTCCTTCACTGTAGGAAACTGGGGAATAGACACAACGACATTATTAAAAGAATTTAAATTCATTACCCAATTTCCTATTTCTACAAAATTAAATATATTTGATAAAAATTATGAATTATTTAAAATAAATATCATTGTTTATTTTAATTGAAAAATAATTATGATTGTGATAATTGAGGAATATTATTATAAAAAATTTATTAGGAATTATCAAGTTAGATGAGGTTTATTTAAAAAAATAAAAAATAAAACGTTTCCGTTACTATTACACATACATATTTGTTAAATAACTTAATATTTTCATTGTTTGAAGCGCATTTTTTTGTGTTTACAGTTTCTTATTAATGCACGCCTTATTTAAACTTCATATTTCCAGGTTGAAGAAGGAAATTCAAAATTGCAACAATGAAAGTATTTTTGAAAAGTGTGAAGGCAGTTAACTATTTCTATATCAATGGCATTGATTGATATAGATGAAAAAAAAGTAAATGTTTAAACAGATGAGAATAGTACATTATAAGATATTAAGGATAAAATAAGTCGTAGTTCAACAAAGGGTGAGAAAATGCTTTGTAATACACAATTCTCTTTAATTGTCAGTTTAACATCTCGAAACATGAGGGAAAAAAATAAAACCAAGTAGACTAAATATTTTATTTCGTAAAAATATATTAAGGAGTATAATTAATTATGCTACCTTATTTAAAATTCCATTTCTAGACATTATTATATGCCATTATTTATATTATGCAACGTCTTTTAAAGTTGATTTTTTTGTAGTAGATACTTATAAATTTGTCTATATAGATGGGATTTTCAAAGCTTGAAGTACATCGTATCAATCTAGTTACGTTAATTTTTTAATGCAATTTTTTTTAAACAATCACGTTTTATTTTAGGAAAATTGGGAAAAAAAGTCGTTTTTTTATTGAAATTCCAATTTTTGTTAGCAAGATATAATTAAAACAAAGAACAATGCATAGATAAATTGCAAATAGAATCAAGGGTATAACCACAATTATACTAAAAGATAATTTCGTATTGCTTAGAACACACTAAAGATGCTTCTTTTGTAAAGATTGAAAAAATTATTAACAAAACTATTTTAACTTTTTTTCCAAACTACTGAGAACTTTCCTAAAAAAGCCCATATTTTAATAATTGTCTCATGTTCAATTTCTAGTAGTTTTCAGAAATTTCATGAAGGGATCATTAATTTCACCAGTTACATTACAATAATTGTCACCAAAATCGAAATTTTGCTTAGTGCAATAGAGTATTATTAAGAAATATTTTTTTTTCATAACAAGTCAAACATAATAAGTAATTAAAACAATAATTATTGTTGTTGTTGTCGTATCGCTTGAAGAGTATAAGAAAATCAGATATCGCTGGGCTCCCGAATACTATTGTCTATGTTGGTTGCCAGTTCGGAGTATAGACTCAAGAGCCAAAACATTATGACCACCTGTCAATAAAGAGTTGGCCCACTTTGACGCGCAACACAGCTTCAACCCGCCTTGGCATGGATTAATACCACCACTTAATACCAGTTAAATACCACTTCCACCTGATCACGTGCCTTCCACGTCATCCAGGCGAGTTCATTGCAAAATGTTTTGGCTCTTGAGTGTAAATCCTCTTCCGAGGGATGGCCCAGGCATTGTATGACGCCTGCATCAGCTGGGCAATCAAAGGCATGATGAGGAGTAAGTTCGACATCAGGGCAGTTGCCCCATTTTTGGTATTTTTTAACGCCATCAGCAGAAAGTTTCATATTTTTGTAGTACTTCATCCTTAATCTTGTAAGAATAGTAGCTTTTTTTCTGTCGACATTTAGTTCTGTAATTTGGTATTTAGTTTTTAATCTTAGAAGGAATCATAAGTTTAGTTTTTGCCAAGGCATTTGCATCAACAAGAAGGAAGTAGGAATGGCAGTCTGAATCAGACTTCTTGTAGTCTTCGTTAAAGAATATGCAATTTCATTAAATTCCGAATCCACAAAAGCAGGGATCCATTGCAGGATACACATTCTGTACAAGCAGTGGATTTGTTCTAAAGAAGATATAATGTTCAAGACCATACTTGAAAAACCTTTATTAAGAGCCTGTATGGCAGACCTTGAGTCAGTGAAAATAGTATTTCCATTCATTTGTTGTGATGGAGGTAGACTCAGATAGGTCCCAAATGCCTTTTGAATGGCCAAAAAAATTTTCTTGTGAAATTTGATGCAATTTTTCCAGCATGGACAGCAATTTCAATTGTTTGACAGTCGGGGAGCAGCGAAACAGCTCCAGCATACTAAATAAATGCATAAATAACAAATTTATTTGATAAATTTATTAACTTGAATATTTAATAGAAATTTTAACAATATTCCGTGATTGATGAGTATAACTTTTAAGTGAACAATCATATATTCTTCGTTTCAAGGCATAATTAAAGATGCTATAAAGTTAATTAATTAGAGAATGGTAAATTTCTTCAATGTTAATAGAAACTGCTTAAGAAAGTCTAAATGGTAATAATTTGATTTAAGTTAAGGGGTCCAATTATCAGTGTCTGGCACTCTAGCGCTAGGTGCCACAGTCTTTGGGTTCAGTCCCTGAGGTGCTATGGTAGTGATGCCTTGTAATGGTTCGGAATCCACTTTAAATCGTAAGTCTCGATTTAATATGACCATTGGGACTAGGGCTGACAATCCTATCCTGTAATAAGATAACATCTTCCACCACGTGGGTCAATGAAGAAGTTATAAGTCGAAGCAATTTTATAAAAAGTAAAAAATTTTTTTTGAAATTATTATTTTACATATATGTTATATATATATGTTAAGAAATGGCGAGTTATTTGAATGTTAAAAGGTATTATTATTAAACATTAAATTTGCTTCCTTACAATTGAATTTAACTTTTTCATTTCTCAAATAAATCTTAATGATGAATAAAAATTTTCGTTGCAACACACTTTCCCATACCATTTAATCATACTTTTATTAGCTTATTATCATTAGAAAATTCTATCACGCTCATGGTGAAAGAAAGAAATAAAATTATTAAAAGGGGAAAAAAACGAATAAAGATTTGGAAATCGATATTTAATTCTCATATAGTAATTTTTTCCAGTAAGAAAATAAGAGAGCTAGTTTTATCACTACCACAGAATCTTGCAGTTAACATAATGAAGCCGGTGGTTTTTGCAAATGACGAAGAAATGATAGAAATTCATGCATCAGAAAATCGATGTTTTTGCATTTAAATCATTGTGAGGACATTTCAATTGAATTGAAAGGTTTTTTTCCTTTTAAAAGATGGTATTATTTTTTTGTGATAAAGTCTGTGGTGCATGAAAAATTGATTTTATAGAGATCATTTAAAAAAGAAATACAGAAACAAGCTATCAGGCATTGAGAAATGGATCCTTTGTGCTCCAAGATATGAATTGAAATTGGGAGGAATTTTAAAAAAATTGATTCTGAAAATTGAAATTTGTCAAATATTCTGAAATATTTTAAGTGCAAGCAAAAAATACATTTTGGTTTAAATATCATACATATTTTTTGATAGTCGGATAATGAAAAATCTTTAACAATTTTTTTGTAGAATGAAAATATAAAAGAATTTTTTAATTTTAATTAATGAAAAAAAAAAAAAAAAAGAATTTTTACTATCGGCACATTGAAATTTGCTGATTAATAAAAATAATTTTTTTAAACATATTTTTCGTTTTAAGTTAAAAATTTTTTTGTATTATTTGAACAGTAAAAAATGAAATAAAAAAAAAAAAAAAACTTATTCTTTTTGATCCTGTTTCTTATTTAAATTTTCCAAAAAAGGGAGAATCTTATTAAAATATTTATTCCATCGACAGTTTATAAGTATTCATAATTTACCTCCATTTATTTATTTTTTGGAATTTTTTTTTTTTGGTTTTATACATACAACTCATGAAAAAAATATATACATTAATCTTTTTTACTATGGAAAAATCTGAAAGTAATTCTCTTTTTAACACGCTAGTTAAATTCTTAAAATGCTCATGCTATCCCAAGTTTGGAAAAAAAGGTTGTTACGTTTTGGCCTATATTAGACTTATAACGACTTCAAGAAGAAAGCCACTTTCAGGTTCATGGGAACACTTTAATTCTTATTTACAAGCATTATATATATATATATATATATATATATATATACATAATGCATACATCATATATACGAATGCAGAACTTTGGGTTATTATACAAAGAAATGAAAATTAAAAATATAAACTTGATCATAAATCCAAGATTAAATCGCAAATTACTCCAAAGTCGGAGATTTTCAGAGTTCTCGAGCTTATGTCGAATCTCAAGACACGTGGTCCGCGGCAGATCTTAATTATCAGACGGCGTGAAACACAAAAATTCAAGGAGATCACTTTGAAACAGGCGGAAATTCCGGCCTGTTCTGACCCTTCACAGAAAAAGAGAAAATAACACTCTTTATCGACTCATCGCAGAAATCCTTTCTTTTTTAAAAATCTTAAACTGTAGGTCCTGGTCTACTCAGCCCAGAGTGGGGGCACAAAAATGACCGCAGAGCGACAAACCAAACCAAACCTCTCCAAAAACTTCCCTTTAAGAAAATCCATCAAAGTTGAGGTCAGCTTCCCTCATTTTTCATTGGGGTAGATATTTTCTCATTTCATGGTTTATCACCAATCACGATGCAACCACTCATGGTGTTGTCCATATTCTATAATTGTTTCGACTTGTGAAAGTCGCACAGGCAATCGTAAATTTCATGAGTCTCATTATATATGATACCGAATATCTGCTATCATATTTGAGTTACAGGTTGTTCTCAGTAGTACATAACACTAATTGCATGAAATATAACTCTTCCCAATTCTGCTTGTCTGCTGTCAAATTTGAGTGACGGGTTGTTATTATGTACTTGACAAAGAATGTATATTCTTTTTTTCCGAATGAAATGTCACAACGTTTCCCATGAGAAAAACGCCGCAAGGTATATGAAATACAGGTTTAAGCTCAAAACTTAAAAAACTTTTTTCTTTTTATTTCATAATGACAAAAAAGACACATTTATTAAATATTAATTTATAAAAAGCACTATACACATTAATGTTTACATAATTTTCACTTCATCATTCTTATTAATGAACAGGATTAAACAAAGGATTATTTTTGGTGAAATATCGTCTTGGTTTTCCTCGGCAATATTTTTTGAATTCTATGTCGTATGTTTGAAAAATAACAAAAGGACCCATTTGTTATTGTTTATTATTTTTGCCAAAGAAATATTAATAAATTTCTTTTTATAGAACTCATTATTTACGAATCAGATTGCTCAGAATCTTTTAAATCTGAAAGGACCAATGAAAGTGTTTACTTTAAGAAAATATATATCCAATTGTTCAAACCTAAGCCTTTCTTTTCTTCGCCTGAGGGTCAACCATTTTTACTCTACGATGAAGTTATATTGTTATCTATTTTCTAAATATCATTACCGTCTTTGATTCTAGATACAATTTCTACCAAATTTCTTTCATTGCTGTTTTTTCCTCCATTTACTCTATATTTTTTCAATTCCTTCTATTAGCTCACACTCTCCCTATATATATCTTGTTCAAATTTTCAATCGTTAATAAAATATTTTTATTCATCCACTCGAGTTCAAATACATTTTTAACTTGTAGTGGATGACACACTTGATGTTAATTACAGTTCTTTTCAAATATTAATTCAGTAATTAAATTAATTAATTAATTTTAGGTTTTTTTTATTAGATTTAAGTTGCATATATCTACCAATAGATGGCGGCAGATAAACTTAAAAAAATGAATGAAAATTATTTATAAAGGACTTTCTGCAATATAGTGAAAAAAACGTAGGAATTGACTTAAATTTTTTTTTATATTACTTGTTTAAGACAGGAAAGCGTAATGTCATAGGCGAATTAATGTGTTAAACTAGTAATTGATTACACTCCTTGTATTGTTATAGCAATAAAATAGGAAAAACTTATTGAATCAATCGAAAAACAGCAATGAACTTATTACATTGATTGATACTAACAGAACTATACCCTCACTGTTTAAAAGAAATTATAATAAAATAAATAATAATTATATAAATTTATAAATTTTATAATAATAATTTATAAATTTTATATTACTTGTTTTTATTTCTTTTTAGTACAAATAAAATTTGTTGTATAGCACATTAACATATTTTATTAATTAAAACTGCTTTGTTGCATTATTTATTGAAATTATTTATTTAAATACAAAGAATCAACTAATTTTGAGATAATTTTAACTAAACATTATTTTAAATTCCTTTTGCAACTATATTGTACTATTATTCAGAGATTTGAGAACCATATATATATATATATATATATATATATATAATTAATATAGTCCATCAAAGGTCTATGCCTTCATTAAGAACTTTTAAGACTGGCAATTGGCAACTGGTGTACCGATTACGGAGTACCAACAGGGAAATACCCTTTTAAACCTCCTCATCTTAATTCATAAATATGCTTAGAGTTCTAATTGGTTGCTTTAAGGTTAGTAAAATAAAAGATATAGTTTCTAAAAATTCAATTAATGTGGTACTCAAAAAATTAAAAAAATACTAAAAATAAATAAAAGTAAAATACAAAATAAAAGAATTTAAAGTTAAGTTTAAATTCGGTACAATTAGGGACCAGTTGTCGATGCCATAAGACTATTGAAAACGTAAGCAATACATGTAAACAAAACAGTGAAAGGGTTATGCTGAACGGTGGGAGCCATGGTGATGATCTGAAAAGCAATATGGTTATAGAAAATTCCTACACACACACACAAAAAGGCTGATCTTATAACCGAAGTTTTTTTATTTATCTTATAATTTTATTTTCATTTTTTTATAGCTACTATCGCACGCCGCTTGGGATAAACAGCTGGCTAACCGACTTCCTTGACTGTTTGCAATCGAGTGCTTCAAGAAATAATATAATATCAAAATTTAAATGATGATGATTAATGAACCAAGATATTAATTTAATGTATAGTATTTCTGTTTAGTAACACAGCCAAATAATTTCCTTTGCAACAAACATTTTTCACGAATATGTAAAATTTTTATTGCAAACGAAATTATTGGCGACAGCAATATATTTTAAATTTTGCATTTAAAGATTTCCCCGAGGGCCTGACCAAGTAAAAATAATAAAAGAATATATATATAACATATAAACATATATATATGTTTGTACGGAGTACTGTGTATGATAGTTCAATGTAACTCAGCAGCATTCTCTAGCATGCTCAGTTAGCATTCTAATTTTTTTCTCTTTTAAGCTTGCGTTTAGTCAAACAATTACGAATATATTTTAATTAATCTTGTACCCTAAATTTTCCTTAATTTGAAGTTGTTAAAAATTAGAGCTATTCGCGTAAATTAAAGTTCTAATTAATTAATTCTCCGTCACTACAGTTCATGGTGGATCATGGCCGTCTGCCTTCTAGCAGATTTTGAAACAGTAGAGACTTTCTTTTTTTTTTTTTTTTGCGAGGTAGGATTGTCAGCCCTACCCGATGCTTTACAGTCATATTAGACCGAGATCTACGGTTTAAAGTGGACTCCAAAACCACTACAAACATTCATGATAACGTCAGAACTCGAACCCGATACCTGCATCACCGAGCGCTAGTCACTTTGCCGTCAGTTCGCTAAATTAAAATTAATTCTTTCAAATAATTAATTTTTGAAGTTTAAGCGATTGTAAATTAACGTATTCTCGTTCTATTTTAATATTCTATTATATAAATGTCATGTTTTACTTTCTAATTTTTGTTTATCTATGAATAATTTTCTGTATACCTTCCGGCGAGTCGGGCTATTTGCAATTGACTTATCTATGAATATTTATTCACAATAATTTGTTCTTTATACTATTTGTCAAATTATTATTATTAATCGTCATCAGCGTTTTGCACTTGCGATTAAGATTTCCTCTTGATTCTTTTCACTTTTCACTTTTCTTTTCTCCTAACAAAATTTACAAAACTATCGGGGAAATTCGAAAAAATTCTCATTAATTATTTTTTTCATCAGAATGTTTGTAAACAAGTAACATAAAAAATTTTTTTTTTTAAGTCAATTCCTACTTTTTTTTTTTTACTTTTTATTGCAGAAAGTCCTTTGTAAATAATTTTCATTCCTTTTTTTAAGTTTATCCTGCGCCATCTATTGGTAGATATATGAAACATTAAATCTAAAAAAAAACTAAAATTACTTAATTAAATTTAATTACTGAATTAATATTTGAAAAAGCTGTATTAACATTCAGTGTCATCCACTACAAGTTCAAAAATGTATTTGAACTTGAGTGGATGAATAAAAGGTATTTTATGAATGATTAAAAATTTGAACAAGATATATATAGAGAGAGTGTGAGCTAATAGAAGGAATTGAATAACAGAATATAATTGAAAATGCAAAAAAAAAAAAAAAAAGTTAATCAGGAAGTAAAGAGGATGAATATATTCACGAATACTTTAATTGCATGAATTAAATTTAAAAATATTTCATTTTCTGTAGACCAGCACCTCTGGGTCCTATTCAACCGGTGCAGTTAATCAACGTGTCGCCGGTCAGCTAATTTGAAAAGAGGAAATAACATAGTTGAAAGATCAGCACTGCGGGGGTCAGTAAATAGGGAGTCTTCTACCAGGAAATTAGCTGGTCCCAAGTATTCCTCTTTCCTCAATAAATAACTCTCAGATAACGGGAGTGCTGTTATGCACCTAAGTGATGTAGGGATACTTTCTTTAGGGCTTTAAATAGCAGAGATGTAGATTTGTTCGAATCAGTGAATTTGACTTGCGCTACTATTTGACAAACTACTGCAAATCGGAGAAAGCAGATTTACATCAGAGCTTTCTGAAAGCCATCCGATGTTTGTAATCCGGTGTTATCTTTGCAGAGCTAATAGATGAAATCTGGCCGGCTGACACAATTTAAACTTGCTGAGAGAGAGGGCTATTCTTGGTTAAAAATGAAGTCGTTCAAGAAAAAAAGAAAAAATACTTTCCATGCTACCAAGCACAGTCACTGAATACAAATATGTCGAAATCGTAGTTGATGTCGAGGAACTACGGAACAAGACCTTGCATAAGGCAGCGTGTAAAGAAGACGCTGAGCACTACGATTAAAGCGATTATTTTAATAGGAAAGGGAAAGGGTGAAATAGTTTTTATACCACGGATACTATAGCGGCCAATCGGCTTGCGATCTGGCCTTTGTTGCTTCAGGTTTCAATCCTAGCAGTAGCATGGATGCTCGTTAGTGGTTTGGAATTCACATTAAACTGTAAGTAGTTTAATTAGCCTAAAGCGAGGAAAAAAAATGACCGTAGAACGACAAACCAAACCACGGATACTGTAGGCATAGGATGTTGTCTCAGATTTCTGTCCTAGCTCCCCAAAGTAAATTTTTTTTCACCGTTTCAGAAACCTCAGTAGATGGTTCTAAGCCGGGCCTGAATGATCGAGTGGCTAGCGCTCTGGCGCTGGTTACCACAGGTTTCGGGTTCGAGTCCCGGCGCTGCCATGGGTGTTTGTAGTGGTTCGGAATCCACTCAGGTCCCTCTCTAATAGGATTGTAGAGCGTTGCGGAGGCATTGTTACTCCGTGGCTTATCTTCAAGTTACACGCGCACCCTGGGTGATGCAAAGTGAGTAACGTCTGTGCAGCGCTTGCCTTAAGGCATCCAAGACCAAGCTGTCTAAGTGTTTGCCAGCTGCATTAGAAAGAAAATATTATTTATTTATTAAGAAAAATACAAAATTTTATTTAATATTCCCTCTGTTCGAGAAATAAAAATCCAAAAACATTTTTATCAAAATCTGTTAAGCAGTGTTTTGGGAAAGTAAATATGTAAAGTTTATGAAATATTTCATAAACTTTACATATTTACTTTCGGTATCACAGGTTTCGGGCTCGAGTCCCGGCGGTGCCATGGATGTTTGTAGTGGTTCGGAATCCACTTTAAACTGTAGGTCCCGGTCTGATATGATCGTAGAGCGTTGCGGGGGCATTGTTACTCCGAGTCCGTGGCTTATCTTCAAGTTACACGCGCCCCCTGGGTAATGCAAAGTGAGTACGTCTGTGCAGCACTTGCCTTAAGGCATCTAAGACCAAGCTGTCTGTGTTTGCCAGCTGCATTAGAAAGAAAAAAAAAATGGTTCTAAACCATCAGTAATAGGAAATGTATCGAAATTCCAATTTTATTGCTTTTTATCAGTAATTTTTACATTGTACTAATTTTGATCCAAATACGTAAAAAAAAAAAAAATAAATTAAAAAGTACTGAACAAAAAATTAAAATTAAATCTCTAAAAAATTTACA
This sequence comes from Caerostris extrusa, assembly GCA_021605095.1. Taxonomy (NCBI): domain Eukaryota; kingdom Metazoa; phylum Arthropoda; class Arachnida; order Araneae; family Araneidae; genus Caerostris; species Caerostris extrusa. Next base: position 25,517 of record BPLR01006961.1, on the reverse strand, counting down.
TAAAATTCAATTTTCTTTTCTCTTTTTGCAACTCATCGATTACATATTTTATGTCAACTACAGTAATTCAATGAATATTTTAATAAAGCTAAACCATTTAGACGTTCTTGCCCCATTGTGTTTCTGAAATAGATTTTCAACCTTAGTAATGTTAAAAAAAAGATCTTTCATTTACTCACAATGTCTTTGGTAGAGTAGCAAAATATTTGTAATAAGAAATATATACTAGTATACATGTTGCTTTTGCATTCGCCTAATGCGTCCTGTTAGTTTTTACATATTGCAGATTTGGAAAATTTATGAAATCGTAATTATAATTCACTTTCTAAAATGGAGGTGTTACTTCAAATTAATTTACTTAATCTATAAAGTCATATAATTTTGTTTCTGTTAATCTATCATTACCTGGAAAAAGTGCATCATATTTTAATAATATAATTTTTTATTTAATAAAACTCTCTTTCAATTTGCTCAATAATCCAATTAAAACGGCATTGTTTTTCAAAAAAAAAAAAAAAAATCTATCAAATCGACTGGTATTTGTTAAGAGGTAATTCTGGATTTTTTTTTTCAAAATTAAATTCTTTATTTAAATTATTACAACAGCAGAAATTTTTGAAAATAATTTTTACAATCTTTGCGAATTTAACTAATGTGAACAATAACGTCATCAATAAAAAAATTTAATTCAGCATTAAGTTTGTTATCATATTTTTGTAATAATTTGGACTGAGGAAATGTATACCAGCACAATTTATCTAACATATGTAACGATACTAAAAAAATTGTTTGGCTCAAGGCATGTAATAACATTTCAGCAGTAGACGACGTATCTCTATTATTCCACGAAATTTTTTATTCCAGGATGTGAAAGGACTGAAGAGTTTTAGCATTATTGTCACTGACTCGTGACTTTATATCCATCTAGTATAAGGGTGGCCAACCCAAATGATCTTGCGGGCCACTTTGAAATCCCTTTACGCGTGCCGCATATAAAATTATACATCCCCATATTAGATTTAGACCCATAGACATTTTTTTGGAGTGAAAAATAGAAATATAATGAGTTATTATTGTTGTGTTTACTATTATTCTTACAGGTGAACATAGATAATATAATAATAAGGATACTATATGCCCATTGTAAAGAAATATATAACGTATATAAGATGAAATATAATAAATATATAAATATAAACGAAATAAGAAAACGAAATCATTAAAAAATATTTATTTTACTAGTGCGATATTTGTTTCTCCACTCTTTCACTTAGAGTTTGCAAATCAATCTCAATTTGGGTATTTGTACATCGTAATGGGTGTTGCAAGTTAGCGTCCGTTATGTTTCAACGTGTTTTGGTTGGGTCAATTTCATTTTCGGAAGGGGAAAAAAAAAAAAAAAAAAAAGAAGAAACCGATTCGCAGGTTAAGTTGAATCAAATGCTCTGACAACTTCAACTAAGAGTCTAGTTTGCTTTGTTATCAACAATCAACTGTGCGTATCTAGGGACGGTCATTGAGGTCACTTAAAGTGAAACATAGAACCTGTTATATTAGATGTTCCAAGATGCATGTGCATCATGAGTTCGCAGAATATAATTTAATTATTCTGCGAATTCATAACTGTAAACTCATAAATAAAATAGGCAATATCTGTCATATATTCAAAGAATATTATTTTAAAATCTAAGTTAACTTTTTTCTCATAATTTCGACAGTTAATTTTTGAATATATGGATGCACACATAATGTATTTTTTTTATTACATTGTTTTTCACTACTTTGGCCATTATAAAATAAATATATTTCGTAAAAGTGTGATAAATCTCATGGGCCTGATAAATTTCATGACCTCATCATTCTCAATGTCATGCCTGAAAAATATTCAAATCGGGTAGCGGGTTGGCTACCCCTGATCTAGTAGGACATAATTACCGCAAATTTACCTTGTTGGTTTAAGGGGAAAATTCAATTTTTTGCTATCACTTTACAACTAAATATCTAACAGTTTATGCTGTCAATATGTTTTGTCTTTTCGGAATGAAGAAAAATTAGAAATTTTTTCAATTATGTTTAATGGTTTTTCGATATATTTCACTTTATACCATTTTATGGTGACGAATTCAAATTCTGGGAGCTGCGATTCACATAGAACGTTTAATGATATAATTTTAAACTCATTACTTTTAGTCCATTAAATTTTCCACTCATAAAAACTGTACCATATTAATCTTGTCCGCATAAAAAGGATCAATTTATTATGTAAATTTTAAAATATTCAATCATCGTATTCGCCAAAATGTTTCCTATTGTATTTGAAACTGCAACGAGCTGTAAAAATTGTATACATATTTTCTTATCTTTATTCAATTCCTTCTATTAGATCACACTCTCCCTATATATATCTTGTTCAAATTTTCAATCATTAATAAAATACTTTTTATTCATCCACTCAAGTTCAAATCCATTTTTTTTGAACTTGTAGTGGATGACACTTGATGTTAATACAGTTTTTCAAATATTAATTCATTAATTAAATTTAATTAATTAATTTTGGTTTTTTAAAATTTAATTTGCATATATCTACCAATAGATGGCGCCAGATAAACTTAAAAAATGAATGAAAATTATTTATAAAAGACTTTCTGCAATATAGTGAACAAAAGGAAGGAATTGACTTAAAATTTTTTTTTTTATTATATTACTCGTTATTCACATAACGAACGTATAAAGAAAATTGTTCAGTTGGGGATATTTCATTGGTTACACTAATAAAATACTTTTTATTCATCCACTCAAGTTCAAATCCATTTTTTTTTGAACTTGTAGTGGATGACACTTGATGTTAATACAGTTTTTTCAAATATTAATTCATTAATTAAATTTAATTAATTAATTTTAGTTTTTTTAAAATTTAATTTGCATATATCTACCAATAAATGGCGCCAGATAAACTTAAAAAATGAATGAAAATTATTTATAAAAGACTTTCTGCAATATAGTGAACAAAAGGAAGGAATTGACTTAAAATTTTTTTTTATTATATTACTCGTTATTCACATAACGAACGTATAAAGAAAATTGTTCAGTTGGGGATATTTCATTGGTTACATCGGCTAATATATAAAAGCACTCAGAGGCTCTCTTCATGGCTTGCCCTACCCGTCGTATAATTAGTTTATTACAAGCAGATATTATTTGGCTTAGAATATTCCAACTAATATAATTGGCATTTTTGACAGCGTGTTGAAAATGATTAATTAAAACGGTATCACTTACGTTGATTCTTTCTCTTAGTTTAACACGAAAATTCCTTTCATTATCAATCTGTGCATTTTCTGTTGAAAAATCTCCAAAACCGCTATGTGTCCTTGAAGCAATATCCTGAGGACGCAAAGAATAATTGTCCTAATGATTGTAGCAATTTCCATTTATTTTCGTTATTAGTGAAATACTAAGTAAATCAATAATTTTAGCGATTTATTCACACATGATCTCATCAGGATTTTCAAAAGTTGAAAGAGAATTATTGTTATACTTGTTTTTCTGGTGTTTAGATAAATATTAAAATGTATGTATCCAATTGCCTAATCACTTTACAACCAAATATCCAACAGTTTATGATCTTATTTTTTTCAATTCCTTCTATTAGCTCACACTCTCCCTATATATATCTTGTTCAAATTTTCAATCGCTAATAAAATACTTTTTATTCATCCACTCAAGTTCAAATACATTTGTTTGGAACATGTAGTGGATGACACTTGATGTTAATACAGTTTTTTCAAATATTAATTCAGTAATTAAATTTAGTCAATTAATTTTAGTTTTTTTTTAGATTTAAGTTGCATATATCTACCAATAGATGGCGCCAGATAAACTTAAGAAAATGAATGAAAATTATTTATAAAGGACTTTGTGCAATATAGTGAAAAAAAGTAGGAATTGATTTAAAAAAATGTTTTTATATTACTTGTTCCTACTTCAGTTAAAGAAAATAGGAATCTATATTGATAATCCTCTGTATTTTCAATCGTAGAATAGGCAATCTAATTAATCTTTATAAAACAACAAAATCGATAACTTTTTTAAAATTCATTTAATATTTAAAATTTGCGTTAGATTTCCAGAACTGGATTTCTAAGGGTTAAAATTTTCATCTGAATTCATAATTTCATTCCTATATTCTGTAATATTATGCAAATTATTATGAATGTTTCAAGTCATCATATTGACATTTATTTTTGCATTAATAAACAAATTAGATGTTATATTATTGCTACTACTACATTGCTTATTTTCTACAGGTACATTCCGTACCTTTGCATGATCATTGAATACATCTTCGGTTTTAATTATTTTTTCTTATAAATATCAAATAATGTGTTTTGTTTTGATGTAAGTTTCTTTTTTTTTGCCATTATTCTTCAGAAAAATATGAGAAACTGTTCTCAATGAAAATATCGAATAAGATTGAATCAAATACGATTAGATTTAGATAAATCTTAAAAAAGCATTATACTTGAATGTAGAATTTAGAATTATTTCTTGTAATAAAACAAAATACAAGGATCCAGTCTCACGAAATAAAAGTGAAATTAATAAAAGGAGGTTACATTTTAGCAATTAAATAAACAACTTTTCGTATTATGTAGGACATTTAAAATAACAACAAGTAGTAGAAATAGTTTTTAGTTGCAGATATGAAAGGGTTACAGATGGCGATTATTAGAAATGAGATTTAACTAATAATACTTAAAAGCAATTAAATGAATATAAATATTAATGCATAGAATTCAACTAAAGATATTGCTTACTTCGACGATGATAAATATTACGAGAATATCACAACTTATCGAATATCACATCGAAGTAAGAAATGAGCATCTATCATAAAAAACAAGTAATATAAATTTTTTTTTTAAAGTCAATTCCTACATTTTGTTCAATGTATTGCAGAATGTCCTTTATAAATAATTTTCATTCATTTTTTTATGTTTATCTGGCGCCATCTATTGGTAGGTATATGCAACTTAAATCTAAAGAAAAAAACCAAAATTAATTAATTAAATTTAATTACTGAATTAATATTTGAAAAAAACTGTATTCACATCAAGTGTCTTCCACTACAAGTTCAAAAAAAGGTATTTGAACTTGAATGGATGAATGAAAAGTATTTTATGAACGATTGAAAATGTGAACAAGATATATATAGGGAGAGTGTGGGCTAATAGAAGGTATTGAAAAAATGACCTACTGGACAGGCCGTCATAAAAGACAAGCCCATGAAAAAGCACAAAGTTAAATGAATTATCTTGGTAGCTACCACAAATTTTGCGACAAAACAGGGAATGGTGACCCAATTATACTATGGTAGAATTCCCTAAGTTGAACTTTGCCGGACATTTAGCATGTGGGCTTAAATGGGGCTTAAATGAGTGTGTGGCTGGTTGCCACACATTCCAACGGATCTCCGATTTTAACTTTAAGAGTTTGCAATTTCCAGTGAGATTTGCATTTACGATTACGATCAACAAGTCATAGGGTTAGTAAGTACAGCGGAGTGGATCTGAGATCGCCATGTTTGTTTCATGGATAATTTTATGTTGATTGTTCAAGGATGCGTTGGCTCAGGTTTGTTTATAATCAGGTTTTGAGTAAAATTAATACTATACAAATTATAAAATTAATACTATACAAATTATAAAATTAATACTATGCAAATATAAAATTAATGCAAAATTATAAAATTAATACTATACAAATTATAAAATTAATACTATACAAATATAAATTATAAAAATTAATATTTTATAATTTGCAAATTTTTAAATATCTGTCAACAAAATTACTAGTTTTGCATTCATTCTTCTGATATTTATTTTCTTGTCTGACATCTAAGGTGTATAGTATATATCTTACAACAGTATTGGCTACAGGTATTTCGCAATAGTATTCGCTACAGGATTCCTTAACAGTATTTTCTAAGTGTAAATTACAATGTTCTTCATAGAAAAAAATCAAGTTATATAAAAATAAATCCACAATAACATTCGTTATACAAAAATCCTTGAGTGCCTAACATTCGAAAGCTTTAAAAAAGAAATGATTGAAAGAAATTGTTCAAGATCCGTAGTGAGCTTTAAAACTTGCAACTTCAAAACTGAAAATCATTAGACAAACACATACATCAAAAGGATGAAAGACTATAACTACATCAGTAAATAAAAAAAAATAACAAAGATGTTTATACAAAATTTATATTAACAGGGTGTAAAACTAGTAGACCAGGAAATCAGTAAAACAGAAAAGAAATTCCTTATAAAAATTCAAAAGAAATCCCTTGTACATTTCTGTGTATAAGTTGAGAATTTTTAGAGCTTTTCTAAAGCTAAATTATGTGTTCGACTTGTATATGTGTCCGCAATCTCACAAAAAGGGTATTTACACATTGTAACACATTGTAACCCGAGCTCCAGTAATAAATATCCAAATATCGACAAATATAGCAGATTTTATTTTGCTTATATTATTTAAGTTTTATCGAAAAAAAAATTAACTGAAATAATGTATTCCTTTTATCAAAATGACTAGTTTTATTTATGTTACTGATCTATTATTATTATTTGTCACCAAAATGAAAAAAACTGATGAACTCTGAAATTTGCCCCCTTCAAATTCAAAAGTACCAAAACATGTGGCAGAAATAAAAATAAAATACAAATAAATAGTAGAATAAATAACAGAAATAATAATAGAATAATTAGCATAGAAAAGATAGCAACAAAAAAAAAAGGAGAATTAATTTAATCTTTTTTTTTACTTTTTTTTTTGGTTTTTGTTATTATAAGATAGCAGATCAATGAAAACATTAGCTTCTGAGTTATAACTATCAACATTATTAGCTTCTGACGTTTTACTTTTACAACGATTTGATTGGAACGGTGGTTTGGATTGTTATGTGATTTTGAAATATTTCTTAAATTTTACATATTTACTTTCCCAAAACACTGCTTAACATATTTTGATAAAAATGTTTTTGGATTTTTATTTATCGAACAGAGGGAATATTAAATAAAATTTTGTATTTTTCTTAATAAATAAATAATATATATATATATTTTTCTAATGCAGCTGGCAAACACTTAGACAGCTTGGTCTTGGATGCCTTAAGGCAAGAGCTGCACAGACGTTACTCACTTTGCATTACGCAGGGGGCGAGTGTAACTTGAAGATAAGCCACGGAGTAACAATGCCCCGCAACGCTCTACAATCATATTAGACCGGGACCTATGGTTTAAAGTGGATTTCGAACCACTACAAAGATCCATGACACCGCCGGGACTCGAACCCGAAACCTGTGGTACCGGTCGCCAGAGCGCTGCCACTCGGCCATTCAGGCCCTTAAATAAATAATATAAAGCTGTCAATTTTTCTTAATAAATAATACTTTAAAAATGAATATTATTTTATGCATAAATATTATATAGGGACAATAAATTATTGTGTATTTATCAGTTATTATTATGGTATATTATTATTGTTATATATATAACAATTAAATAATAATATAATATATATATATATATATATATATATATATACTTGTTCACAAAGTATTATTTATCATATATACTTTATGTATAATTTAATAATGAATTTTTAATTTGTTTTCTCAAATAAAGCTGTCATTGTTCAGCATTTCTCTCACATGTAATCTTACTTCATCTTTCAACAGATACTAAGTGAACCACGACTACCATGAGCAGTAACAGCTGGTTATGAAAGACCTCGGCCCCGTCTTGATAAGTTTTAGAGAGAAAGGTTGTAAGTTCTCCATTTTAACAAAGGAACCCTGATAGCAGCCTTAGTTAATGAACATAAAAGCAAGCGTAAAAGGTGAATGGCTAACTAACCATCGCCGAAGAGCTTATAGACACATTTTCCGGTTCCTGCATGGAGTACAGTTGCCTTTTGTGATGACTAAAAGGTTAATAAAAGATGTAAGTTTAAGGTATTTTGCTTGTCCAGGAAAACAGTTCATTTGTGATGGTCCATTATTAAGACAATTGCGAAGTTGTTCCAAAGTTATCATTTTCAAAAATTTTTACGATTTGGTTAAATCTGCCCCACTATCTACTAGTACAGGTGTGGCCAATCCAAATGATCTTGAGGGTCACTTTGGAAATGCATCATAACTCCTCGGTCTGCGTAAAAAATCATATATCCCCATATTAAATTTAGATCCACTATAGACTTTTTCTGGAATGAAAAAATTGAAATATAATGAGTTATTGTTGTACTTACCATTATTCTTACAGGTGAACATAGATAATATAATAATAATGATACTAAAAGCGCATTGTAAAAAAAATATATATAACGCTTAAATGAAATATAAAAAATATATAAATATAAATAAAATAAAAAAATGAAATCATTAAAAAAATATTTATTTTACTACTGCGATATTTGTTTCTCCACTCTTTAACTTAACTTTTGCAAATTGATCTCAATTTGGGTATCTGCACATCATAATGGGTGTTTCAAGTTAGCGTCCATTATCTTTGAACTTGTTTTGTGTTTGGTCAACTTCATTTTACAAAAAAAAAAAAAAAAAAAAAAAACAAAAAAAAAAAAAAAAACGGTTCGCAGGTGTAAGTTGAACCAAAGGGCTAACAACTTGAACTAAGAGTATGCTTTGCTTTGCTATCAACAAACAACTGTGCATGTCTTAGGGTTGGTCACTGCATCACTAATGCCATTTAAAGTGGAACATAAAACCTGTTATATTAGATGTTCCAAGATGCGTGCACATCATGAGTTCCCAGAATATAATTTAATTATTCTGCGAACTCATAACTGTAAACTCATAAATAAAACAGGCAATATCTGTCATATATTCTCAAGAATATTATTTTAAAATCAAAGTTAATTTTATCTCTTTATTTAGAAAGTTAATTTTTGAATATATGGATGCACACATAATTTATTTTTTTAATACATTGGTTTTCCGTACTTTGGTCATTGTAAAATAAATATATTTAGTAAAAGTGTGATACATCTCACGGCCGGAAAATTCTTCAAGGTTGGCCGCCCCTGATCTAGTAGAAATTTTCATTTCTTCTACTGTTTAGTTAAAATAACTCGAGCTAATTATCTAATTTCTATTTAAAAGCAGACAAGTGACGCCAACTCATCTCTGTCTATTCCGGCAATAGGCATGATAGAAATATAGGTAAGGTAATCGTTTCGTTGGGATTTGGGGAGGAGGGCGAAAAAGTTTCTTATGCAAAAATTCTCCTCCACGATGTTTTTAAAGATGTTCCTTCTCCTGGAAATATTAGTGTTAACATGTTGATGCAGTGTAGTACCCAGAGTAATGTTGAATCTGCTATATGCTTACCGTTTTAAACGGAGCTGACCTCAAGACTTTCATGACCTCAAGACTTTCCATAGAAACTGGTCAAAATTTGTATCTCAAATGTAAACTATTTGTCATTATAAATGACAACAGATGGCGCCACGAACAAGAGACTCTTCCATAACTCCTCCTCCTGTAACTCCATATAAGGCTGTTGTCTTATACGGGGATTCGAATGTAAGAGCAAGAGCAGAAAAAAGGAACGCGACGGAGTTGCTGATGGCGGAAGTTGCTCGAATAAGTATTTTGGAATGTGAATAATTATTTTATATATATCAACTGAAAGTTGTGTTTATTAATGAGAAGAGAAAAAGAAGATAACACAAGGGATAAGGCTGGGAAAAACTGCTCCTGTCAGTATAAAAGTTTGTCTGCTGTCAAAATAGCCGACGAATCTCTAATTTTTGAAAACTATGTCTGCAACAATCCTACAGCGTAGTAGTTATACATATTATCTCTGGACCATGAGTCAGAACAACTTCAAATAGGCATTATAAATGCATTTACTTGAGAAGATGTCACAAAAATTTGAAGAAAAGTAATTTTCTTGTTAGAATGCTCCAAATTATTGTTAAAAAATTAGATTATTTATAGTTTTTTACTTAAAATTAGATTATTTATAGTTTACTTATTAAACTTCACTTCTGTGTTTGTAGATCTATGTAGTCCTCTACCAATTAAAAGGTGTAGGGGTAAAAAAAATTGAATTAAAATACTATTTCCAATTATAGAATTAAATGAAAAAACGATATGGAACAGATCAATAGTATTCCACCAAAAGTCCCTTACAAAAGAGTTTTCTTTCTTTTTATAAATTATTTTTCTTTTTCTTTCTTGTCCTGTTAATTATAACCATAATCATTCTTGATAACATAAATCTTTCTTTCGTTTATCTATTGTCAATTAAGCCTATAATCATATATACAAACCTATTTAAGGCCTTCTTGTAAATGTGATATTCTTCGAGGATTTCCTTTGATTGATGGCCAATAGTCATTAGTGATCATTAATAGCCAATGAGTAATAGAGAGTTTATACTGTCTCCTTCCTAATGTTCAAAAGGATTTATTCAGTAGAAAGTAAACAACTCAACATCAACATTGTCAAATTATTTGTAAAAACAATTGATATTCCTACACCATTCCAGAAATAACTTCGTGGGTTGATATAATCTCACGTTAGATTTCGGACATTAATGAGTTTCCTTTAAAATCAATGCTATTAATGATTAACGAGAATATAAATATTCATAATGATTATTGGTGACTTTGAAAGATTTTTTTTGATGTTCTCTGTGAGAATGTTTTACATGATTTGAAATGTGGGAAAAAAAGAAATGTTTATTTTTCGTAAATCGATGTGTCAGTAATCGTACTTATATCACGAACTCATAAGGTGATAAAAGAAGACATCCACATACCAAGTGAACTTCAAGGAGAAATTGTCCTATATTTGATTATTGTACAGAGGAAAAAAAAAATACGCCCGGCAAACAAGATCGATGTTTCATGCTGTCACCATCTCCATTGAGTCACCGTATTTCTGAAAGCAGTGACTGCAATAGATGCCTCTAATGGATTCAAATATGAACTCTCCATCCTGTTTGTTGCGTCCTTTATCACTCGTTTGCGAATCAGGTTACTTGCAAACATGTAGTATCGTTTTAAACAATGGATCTGCTTAAAAACATAATTTATACCAGAATAAATCATAATGGGAAAAAATGAATAACAATCATACAGAAAATAAATAAACACATTCAATCTATATATAGTAAAACTGAAATAATTAAAAACGAAAGAGATATTAATTGAGTATTAGAATTAAGGGCGTTATAAAGGAAGAATGAATGTGGTGTCAGCATGTTCCGTTTGCAGCTAATTAGAAATTAATCAAAAATTAATTTTTTTTTAGTTAAAAAATTATGTGAAATAAATTTTATTTAACATCGATTCTTTTGTGAATTTAATTATGAAATTGTTAGTAACAGCAAACGATTCTTATTCAAAATCTAGATTTTGTTATAAAAATTACAGTTTCCATTAATTAAAAATAATTAATTTTTATTCTTTCACGATATTTGGTTATATATCAAATTAAAAAAAAAAAAAAATGGTGGATTCTGAGAAAATTCGAATTAAAAAGAAACTAGATTTTGTTATAAAAATTACAATTTTTCCATTAATTAAAAATAATTAATTTTTATTCTTTCACGATATTTGGTTATATATCAAATTAAAAAAAAAAAGAATTCTGAGAAAATTCGAATTTTTTTCTTATTATTCGTTTGATAATAAATTCTATGCATTTTAGACATTTTAAATACGTTGCCATAGCAACGATAATTGTCTCGCTTTTTGTGTTACGGTTTGAACCAGCTGATCTAACTATAAAAATTCGTTCCATTTTTAAAGAACGATACTGTAAAAAATACCCCACCCCACCCCTCTTTTGATTTAAAGACCACCATCACGAAAGTAGCATCAACTCAAGTCACCCATCACCCTATTTCAATAAAAGTTTGTAGCTCCACAACCTCTTAGCGCACCCTGGTGTTGAAATCTGGCACATACGAAGCGAAGAGTTTTGTCCGGATCTCAGCAGTTTGATCATCGCTCTTCATCTCGCAGTCCCGGATTTAAGCCGCGAAACACGGCCGGACTGAGGAAAATTCCATCGCTCAAGAACTTTTTAAAAGAAGCAGTCCATTAATTTTTTAAAGCGGTGCTGCTGGGATTACAAAGGATTATATTTTTAATCGAGTGTGTCGGGTATTCTTTTTTTAAAAGTTGCGTGTTTGTTGTTGGATTACTTTTCAACTTTGTTTTTAAAACTAGGAATGTATTTATTTTTAATCGTTGGGTTGTTGAGTGGAGAGATGTTTTCTACAGCCCACAACATTTCTGGTAAGTGTGACTTGATTTTTTTTTTTTTGAAGTTTAGTTACAATGTTGTTGTTGTTTGTATTAATTAATTTTACTAATTATGATATTTGTTTTTAACATTTAATTTTCTGGTAAAGTTTTGTGATATTTGCCTTTACATATTTTGAATGTTTTTTTATGTGTGCAAAAGAAAAAAAGAAATGGAACATTTTTAATATTTGTCTCATAATAAACAATAAATGTTCTTTTCTAACTAGTAGAAAATTTACTAATATTTTTTATTTATATTTGTGTGTGTTGTAAAAATGTAAAATGTTTAAATAAAATGGTGGAAAAGAATGACAAAATGTTAGTTAATAATAATTAAAAAAAAAAATTTAATTTTCCAAAAAAGTTAATTTTCACATATTCAGAAATATATTATTATTATTATTAATATTTAGATATGAAATTATATTTTCGCAATAATGCTTATATGTTACAGACATTTAAATTACTAATAGAACAATTCGGACATCTTTAGAACTTGTTACGTATATTCACAAATAAATATTCGATTCAAACACGTAATGATAATTTTTAAAATACACATTTATTTTAAAACATTTTATAAAAATATTATTGAAAATTCAATAAAGCCTTATTTTTGATTTAAATCGTTAATATTTATTACAAAAAAATTATTAAAAATACTTCTAACTTTCATTTTTTTATATTTAATCAAAAAAAAACTCTTCCATTGCTTATTTAAACAATAGAATCTGAATCTAAGTCAAACGATTTAAATACATTTAAGGAATTTTTTTTTTTGTTGATAAAACAATTTTTTCATGTTTTCACTGTTGATTTATTCGATGCAAATCTTGATATAATATTCTTTTTTATGTAATTAAATATTAATATTAATTACATATTGCATTTATGTATTACATATGTGTACAAATTAATTATAAAACATTTTATAAAAATATTATTGTAAAGTTCAATGTAAACTTAATTCTTTATTTAAATCGTTAATATTTAGGATAAAACAAACTATAAAAATACTTCTAAATTTTTTTTTTTTAATTAAAAAAAAAAAAACAACTCTTCCATTGCTTGTTTAAACAATAGAATGTTTACCTTTTCTCCAGAATCTAAGCCAAACGATTTAAATCTATTTAGTGAATTTTTTTATTTGTTGATAGAATATTTTTTTCATGTGTTCACTGTTGGTTTATTTAATGTAAGACTTGATGTAAGACTATTATGCAATTAGTTATCTTTTTTTATACTTCTGAGTGTTTTTTATTGTTATAGTTTTAAAAGTAAAATATCGTTTTTATTATCCTAAAAATTTAATTTATTATTCTCAAAAAAAAAAAAATATATTTATATTAATTTGAAAAGAATGGAAACCGGGAATGTTACGATAATTTTTAATTATACTCTTAACTGTAAGTAATGACATAATTGCAGAAATTTTATTTCATTTAATTCTAACGTGTAAACATTAACTCTTAACATTTAAGAAAATCTGTATATATTTTAACTTTATAATACTTTAATATAAAATGTAATAGTCACCAAAATATTATTGTGTTAATGCAATTTTTAATATCGACTTATTTCTATATTTAAAAATTTAAAAATAATATTTAAATTTTGATAAGTATATTGGTATAAAATGGATTACAAAATTAAACAAAGTAGTTTAATCTAATTATTAAAATTCTTCTAGGATTAAATACTGTAAAAGGTGATAGCTATTTAAAGTAATATTATATGTTAAATGTATAGCTAATTTTAATAAATGGGGAAAGATTTAAAATGAATTTATTTTATAGGCGAAATTTGTTTTATAAATTCAGTTTTATTATTATTATTATTATTTTATTTTGTGAGACAAACAGTTTAAATTACTGTTAATGGTTTTTCAGATCTCTATTTTGTATATTTTCATGATTAGAATGTTTTAAAAAAATAGTCTGAATTTTTATATTTTTTATTGTTACATTTTTATTTCAATCAACATATATTTTTATTCGGTAAAAAATAAATTATAATAAAAATTAAACAAAAAGTTAAATTTTATAAATATGTAAAACAAAAAATTTTCGAATTGAATGTTGATTTACTGAAACATTATTTTTTAAAGTCGTTATATTTTTTAATTTTCTGTTATTTGTTCCGTTATCAAATAGATTTTAAAAATAAGATTTTTTTTTGTTTTTGTAACATAACCTCAAACCTTATTAATTTGCAGTGATCCAAGTTTTTGATAACTTAATTTTTATTATATTTTATAAGCATAAAATTGATTTCCGCTTTCAAATAAATATAATGTATCGAAAATTGATATAAATGATTTTACGTATATTTTCTCAAATATATTTTTTTAGAATTGTTTTTGCCGATTATATTTTTCTTGAAGCTTATCTAATAAATACTTCAAAGAATAAAATTCGTTTATGTTAACATGCTTTACATTAAAATGGTTGAATTTCAGAAAAATCTTTTGAAATACATTGCATCGTACATCGTATTTTCGTAAATTTGAAATTGAATTTCAAATTTGAAAATGTAGTAATCAAAATCGTTCTCATCAGAGTGAAAATATAACAAATAATTAGCTTAAACTTGTTCAGTGGAAGGAAATTAAATATTAAAGGCAATATACCATAAAAAAAAAACAATATAAATATTTTTAAACAAATGAAATAATTTAAGTTTATTAAAAGCCTCATTTCAAGCATTTTAAATATTATTAATAATTTAGAATTTCTCAAAAGGATTAAATTAATTACTAGTTTATCAAATTTTTATCCCAAAGTATAAAAATTAATCCAAACTTTGCTTGTATTGAATCAAAAATATTGTTAAATACAACATAAAAAAAGGAAAAAAACAAATTATACATATTAAAAACATTTAAAATATACTTCATAGTAATTTTTATAAATTATTTATTTTAGATTTTTATACGTGAAAAATTTTAAGTTCATTTATCTTTTCAATGACACAAATATAATATATTACTAAAAATGAAAAATTGATTTCGGCAAATTTTAAACAAGTGAGATAATAATTAAATATTTAATTTTTGAGCTTTAAATTTAAAATTAAGATTTCAAAAGTAAATTATAGAAGAGTTTGGTAAATCTCAAAAATTACTAAATCATTCTTTCGTTTCAAAATTTATTCTAATCTAAATTTTGATTAAAAAAAAAAAAAAAGTAATTGCAAAAATACTGTTGAAATGAAAAAAAAAAACATTAAAAGAAATTGGAATGATTGGAAAATGTTTGCGAAAATCATTACATTCAATAACATATAGTAGGAGTTGTTTTTATGGAAACATTATAGCCATCTTGCAATGAAATGAACAATTAAGCATTCCAAGTCACAATGCAAGAAACAATTTAGCTGAGCACAAAAGACCATAAAAGCTTTCAGTAGTTCTTAGAAAAAATATCGATAACGTAAACATAGCAATAAGTGGAATTCAATGTAAAGTGAAATGTGTTTGCTAATAGAATGTCCAATAAATTGAATGACTAAAGACTATTTGTGAAATTCACTACATTCAATAATATATAGTTGTAGTGATTTTTATGAAAACATTATGACCCATGAATGAAATAAACTATTAAGCATTTCAAAGAATTATACTGAAATAAACAATTAAGTTAGTACAAAACATCATAATAAGTTTGAGCAATTTTTAGAAAAAAATCACACCAATATTGCAAACATAGGATAAGTAGAATGTAATGTAGAGTAAAAGTATCTGTTCAAGAAATTAAAATTTTGAAAGTATTTTACAATGAAAATTAAAAAAAAAAAAATTTAATTCATTGTTCGTTTTGAAAATAATTTATAACAAATTGCCTATACATTCATTATATTTGTTGAATTGGAAAATACTTTTTATTATTACGACGAAAATTGTTGTACTTTCAAGGACAAACTATAAAATGATTATTAATCATTATAACTTTAAATCAGATATTCAGTAATAAAAGTTGATGAGAATCGTTTTATTTTATTTTGAAATATAACTATAAACTTTTATTATTTAAATTCTAAATTGTTTCGCCTACGAATAACTTCGAACAGGTATAATTCACTGACGGACAACACGGAGATTTCAAAGCAGATATTTTCCTTTATAAATCAAATGTTTAAAAATTCCTATAGCGACGAGTCTGGGTAAAATCGCAGAATAGAAGCTGTTGGGATTTTGCATTCAAAAATCTTTTCGACGAAGTGCGCCAAGTAACGGGTTGCGATTGTAAATGAAATAAATTTAAAACTGTACACGAAGACCGGGTTACCACATTTACAGACTTATCTCCCAGTTGGTGCTACAAAAAATTGCCAAATTCCAACGGCCCTTATTTTGCGATTTGTCCTATGTCTAACCTCTAGAAACAAAAAACTGGTTTTAATTTAGCGAAATTTTGATAAATTTCTGTGTTTTGCAGTATTAATTTGATCTATATTTAGTATCTGAGAGGTATTTCAATTTGGAGTGTTTGATTTATAATATTTACTTTTTTTTTCTTCCTATACCTTTTGAATTGATGTAAACTTACAGTTAAAAGAGAACATTTCGAAATTAGTATGATTTTACACTCAATGAATGTATAAATAATGTTCACATACTTTATTTTGAAGGTAAAAAAAGAAAGAGCATACAATTAGGCCTTTAAAAAGCACATTTCCATATGTCAAGTAAATGCCATTGTAGAATTGTTAGGAAAATTCATGGAAATATTATTTTGACAAATATACAGTTCTAAATTATTTAGAAAATACTGTATGACGCTAAAAGTGATTCAAACTAATGCTGGTAGTATAATGCCCTCTCCCCCCTCCTCTAAAAATTATTTTATCTGATTAAAAAATTTTTTTTTTTACATTTTAGTTGTTATACTGATATCTGTTTTTTATACATATAGGTATGTATAATTGAACAGAATAAATAAATAAATATTCTAATACTTTTAGCTCTGCGCAATCGCTTATCAAAAAATTTATACAGACAATCTATTTCTTCATATGTTACATTATAAATTACGTAATGACCCTAAGGTATTCAATACAATATAAATTTCATAATTGTTGCAACTGCAGATTACTAAATCATATAAAAATTAAAATATAAACTCATAAAAATAACCATGCATTCAGATGTATCATATTAACGTAAAATATATGATATATATATAAAAAAATATGCTTTCAAATATAGTAGGTACTATTCACATCAATTACTGCAGAACTACTTTTCAATTAAATTAAAGTGCTTAAAATATTGCACAATTACCATAATTTAATATATAGTAAATTACCATGTAATATTGAAATCCAGCTATAATACATTAAATATAACAGTTTTATTTTGTGCTACTCTCATAGGAATTATATTTTCCTTTTTAACTGTAAATATTCAATGACAACTTAATTATGATACAATATGAGCTCAATAGACAATTTTTATTTATCAATTTACCTTCGAAATAAAGCAGCGATAAAAAATATCTCTGTATGGATATTTTACAATGAGTTCATACTGCATTTTCTCCAGAGACAATAATGCTAATATGCAGTAAAGAAAAAAATGACAGAAAAGCAATAATGCTATTGAATTTATAAAACATTGAGATAATTAACAAAATTATTCCTAAATTTGATTTACATTATAACAAAAGAATTTATTTTTTTTACTCTTTCGATGAAATTAAATAGTGTTGTGTTGCTGAAGGTCCATAAAATTATATAATGCAAAAAATATCAAAAGATAAATTTATTTCTGTATTTCAATTAATATATTTTTCAAAGTAGTATATATATATATATCTGGGGTTCATAAAAATTTTCAGCTTAATCTATTACCATGTTACAAATTTTTTTTCATTAAAAGGATTTTTATACTTCCTAATATATTGTATAGTAATGAAATTATTTCATTATGTACTTGATTTAAAAAAAAAAAGAAAATTTTTAGAGAATCTATATCAATGAAAAATCTATATCAATGGACTAAATCTATTCAATTAAAATAACTTTTGAATTTATTTTTAGTGGAAAAATATTTTAAGAGATTAAAATCTACCTAAACTTGTTACCTACCTAAACTTGTCTAATCTAAATCTACCTAAACTTGTTGTTGTCTTTAAGTATTTTATGCATGTATTAAGTATTTAAACATGCATATATTTTAAATATAAAAGTACTTAATTTTGCATATTTTATGCATGTATTAAGTATTTTATGCATAACATTGTTTTAAATAAGAAACAAGCGGGAAAAAACATAGTTTCATTGATAATAGCTTTATCCTAAATAAACAGTTAAGCTGAAATTAATGAATTTTTTATATCCATATTTATAGTTTATGTATACTATAGGTTTGATGTTCATCATTCTTAATATTTATGATTACTTATCTTTTTTAATATCAAATATTTAAAAAAAAAAAATTAATCATATTTTTTACTTAGAATATTGAATAGAATATTAACTAATTTAAAAAAAAAAAACTGTTTTTTTAGTATTTTGAAACATTTTTAATTAATTATTGTAGGAAATTCTGATCAATCAAATCGGAAAATCAAATTCTGGTTAAATTTTAATATATTTGTTTAAAAACTAATGACAAACAATTCCAAATGAAAATTATGTATTTAGAATTACCTTAAAAAAATCTCTTGCTTGCCTTTTGTTAGAATACATTTGAATTTGAAATGGAATTATTCAAAAATACCTGTAAAATTCTTTCTCTACAAGTATATCTTTTTATGCCACTTTCCAACATATAAATAAAAATTTTGTCGTTGCTTAATATTTTAACACTCATCATTATTATGGAATTATTCGAAATATTTACCAAATTATTCGAAAATACCTGTAAAATTCATTCGTTAAAATTATGTCTCATTCCAACATATAAAAAAACAATTTTGCCGTTATTTGTTATAATATTTTGATGACTCACTATTATTATTATGGAATTATTCGAAAATACCTATAAAAATTCATTCTTTAAAATTATGTCTCATTCCAATATATAAATAAACAATTTTGCTGTTATTTGTTATAATATTTTGATGACTCACTATTATTATTATGAAATTATTCGAATTATTCGAAAATAACTGTAAAATTCATTCTTTAAAATTCTGTCTCATTCCCATATATAAATAAAAATTTTGCCGTTGTTTGCTATAATATTTTGAAGAATCACTTTTTATACCATATATGTTTTCTACGCTTTTTAGTACAAATTTTGCTTAAATTGGTAAACGATTTTTTTTAATTCATAAAATAATGGTCTTCATAATAAGCATATTTTTATGTATGATGAATATGACTTTTTAAAAACAAACTATTTGACATTTTGAACTTCAACTCCTTACATTTTTTTTGATTAGAAACAATTGTTCATAATGCTTTCTTAAAGATAAATAAAATTCAAAATTCAAGAATTCATTGAAGTTTCACATCTGGTTTGAAAGTTTCATGAAGGATTTGAAATCTATTACTCCATTATGAATTAATATTATGTGAAAAATATATTTATTTTCTTAAATTCCTAAAAGTTTTTGTTCGAAATACAATTAGAAGAAATATTTTTTTTAAAGACACAAGGATTTGAATCAGATATTCAAATAATGGTCTTTATAATTAGTGAAAAGGTTTATATTCTTTATTGCATGATACCGAATACCGGTATTTTGAGCCATTTGTACAATATTGACTTTAAAAACAAACTTTTTGGTATTTACTAGAATTTTAGAATTCTTATCTGTGAATTCTTATCTGAAAACTTTTTTGTAGGTGTGAAGAAAGTGTGTGCTATTTCGATATTTTTAAATTGGTGAGTTTGTTATTCACATTGTATTTGCATATCATACTTGGCAGTTCAAAAATTTTTCAGACTTATTATGTATATACTCATAAATAATACCCCATAATAATGAATAAGTTTTAAAGAACATAAAAAATTAATTGATAATACTTCGGTTTGGTTTCATTATTTATATGATGAAAAGAATTTGGTGGCCCAATGTAAAAATGAATGGAGGAAGTATTTCCTCCATACACATTTAAAAACGAAAATGATTTTGTTCGAGGAAATAATCTAATTGCGATGAAGATAAAACTTAAGCACTTTTTTGAATTTTTATATACTGTTATATTTATAAGTTACAAATTTTTTTGTGATATTTACATTCTCGAATAAAAATTCAAAAAACAAATGTTTTTTCTTTCTTTTTCTAACATTTCTTTTACATTCGTATAAGATTAGTACCGGTAAACTTTTGGTCCGTATTGCAATATTCTGGCTAATAGATTTATTTAATATGGCTTTCATGTATTTTTAATTTAGATTTCGAACGTGTTATAACATAGATTCTAGACAGTTACAACATTAAAAATGTTGTAAAGAGAATTAAAAAAAGTTTTGAAACGTTTGAATATTTTAGTTATTACTGTAAATGCATGTTTTGGCGAACAAATAAATATTTTGTCAAAAGAAAAATTCATTGAAGAATTTTACTTCTTAAAAATTAGCAAATGGTACTTTTGATAAGCAAAACAACACAACACAACATTGCATAAACATGACACACTTTTGATGTCATCACTGTTGCAATCATTCATACGGTTTATTTAAAAACGATATAATTTTAAATTGTAATATGCAGATTTCGCAAACCATTTTGTAATTGTATGTGGTTGGGTTGAGATACTTTTGAGGCACAGGTTTGAGAACTCACAGTTGTATTTAGACACGCACAAACACCATACACATATAATTAGCGACATACCAAATTTAGCACATTTAAAGACAGATAATTATAGATTCATGGAAGGACTCCCTCTTCTAAGCAGGTATAACTCGGATAAGCGCAGGGTGCCTGAAATATACTTTATCTTCGGGGAAGAGTCTGTAGACCAACTAATGCTCCAGGATGTACTAAAGGTATTCCTCCTCGGGAGGAAAGACTATAACTTAAATGTTTCTCAACTGGAGCGCAGGTTGCAAACGTATTTCCTCTCGGGTGAGAGTCTCGGGGCTAACTGACCATTTCTACTGAATGCTACAGGAGGTTCTCTTGCCTGTGTGTAGGAGGAAACATCTCTACAAATGATATTTGTTCATTTTCACAGTGGTGACTCTTTTAGAGTAATCTCGTTTTTGTCATTTAATGATTATTTTTACAATTTCTTTATATTTATTGAAAATAATATTTTATCAAAGCATCAATTTGAGTACAATTACAATTTAACTTAAATGCATAGGGTATGCAATTTTTACGTGTTCTAATTCTAATGAAATTTGCGATAAATGACGATTTTTATTCATTTAGTAGTTGTAGTTTGTTTAGTTAATATTTTATGATATTATTTTAATTAGAATATTATCAGATAATTATTTTTTGCTATGAATTTCAATGAAAATAGATATAATTTTTCCAAACTTTCAACAAATCATTAACAGCTAGAAATATGCAAGTATAAAAATTAATGCAAATCACATTAGTTTACTAAATAATAACTATTTACATCATTCTCCTATTCTATACGTAATAGTTGGACTAATTAGATTTGTAAAAGAAGATATAAATTAAGTCAGTCAGTTTTCCAAGAAACGAAATTTACTTCTTTTTTCAGCACCCCTTTCTTTTATCAAGTCATTCTTTATTAATACGTTTGTTGAACAAGGCAATATTTCATGTTTTATCTTGAAAATAAGAGAGCATTTAACAATAAAAGCCACATTATTGATGCTAGTAATAAACTAATAGTACAGCATCATCAAGATAACATCTATCTTTTTGATAGTCGTCATTTATTAGTTATTTCACAAGTGGGTATTATGTCTTTTTACCATTTTCTTACAACGTTATTTCTAATTTATTTAAGTTATTATTCCTTATTAAGTTAGAATTATGTTTCCAAAGATATGATCGGGATAATAAGAATAAGTTTTAAAAACTATAAAAGTGAAAATTTTATGAGCATTAAGATATTACATTACTACGCATATTTATTCTTCTATACTGCTCTAGATAAGAAGAACTTGAAAATGGTATAAAATGAATAAAAATGTGTCATTGTTTTCAAATGTTGCATTCAAAAGGCAGAATAAAAGTATTTGAGAAAAGTGTATTCGACCATTTAAATAGCATATACGCATAAAATTTAAATATAATTATTGATATTTTTGATACTTTTGATTTTGATTTACACAGCGAGTTCATTATGTATAAAATCACAACATAAAGTTAAGAGTATGTGTTTTTTCAAAAAATGGAAATAGATTTTAGTTTTTTTTAGTTAAATATTTTTAAATACCAATAAACTATTTTATTTATAAATCTTTTAAATTACTAGCATATATTTTGAAAAAAATGCTTAATTTGGTTTCTTTTGTAATTTAAATTTTTATTGTTATTTTTTTACTCTTTATGAATAAAATCTTCTACGAATTTAATAAAAAAAAATCTTCACGAATCTTTCTTTGTATTAATAATACAATCGTATGTTATTGTTAATTTTGATTTGATAATAAAAATTTCAAAATTTAATGTTAATCAATATTTGGTTTAATAACCTTATAAATATCAGTAAAAATCAATTAAAATTATTTTATAATTTCCCATCCTTTGATAATAATCATTTGTAATCTATCATTTTGAAATAATTCTTTTAATTATTGCATTTAATTATTATATATAACTTATATTATACTAAGCATTTTTAATAAAATTAGATTACATATTAAAATAATATTTAAATTTAGCAAGTAGATTAAAATTTATAATATTAAATTTTGAAACAAAAATTTTCTAAAACACACACACACACGCACGTGCTCACGGGATTATGAGTAACTGCCTGTTTTATAAACATTTATAAATAGTAAAACTATTCTAACACATTCCATGGATCTGATTTAATACTACTTTAACTAAAATATTTTTGAATTTTTAAAAAGTAATGTATCAATTCAAATCCATGATCCTATTTTTCTAATGTCTGAATAATTTGAAAGGAGAACAAGCATCAGAGTTTGCTTAACATATAATTACTGAAAGTTAAATAGTCAAATAATAACTTCTAATGACTACGTAGTGTGAGAGAAATGAGCAAATTAGTCTTTTAAAAATGCTTAAACATTCCTTACGGATACTGAAATTTTTAAACATCAAACGAGTTGTCTTCAATCAATATTGGCTTTTCATATGGTGATTAGATATCTTCCTTTAAAATGCTTCTTAGAAATGTTTGCATTTAATTACTCTTTTGCTGTCATCTTAGTACTACTACCATTCTAAAACTTTTTTTTTTTATGATACGATTGTATGAAAAGAGTGGTTGAAAGTAAAGCAACTAAAATTTATTTATTGTTTAAAAAAGCTCTCACAAAATTGCTCTTGAAATCTGAAACTGACCCAGAACTGCTTTTAAGTTAGGTCCAACTTAAAAGAAGCAATGTTCCATGCAATGGCTGTCCCACGTGTTATGGTAGACACAAAATACGAAGGAAATCATCCTTAGGTTTAGAGCTCTTAAAAATAAAATGCTTTTTATGAGTACCTCGTAAAAATAATGCCCCCAAAAATGCTGTAAGTATCTTTACTGTTATGAAACAGAATTTTTAAAGTTTATGTGCATATAAAAAGCTGAAGCTTAAAAAGCAGAAACTCAAATAATTACTAAGAGTAAGTACGTAGCAGCCAAAACTATTATACTTTTTAGAGCATACGGTCTGGAAGAACCACAATAGCATTCTAGACATACCAATGGATTCTAAATAAAATGTTAATGTTTAGCTTTTATGTTTACTTAAATGCATTTATTTCAATAGCAGAACTTACAGTAAAATATAGAAGAATAATTCAAAGCATAGAAATATATTTTCTAAAAATATTTTTTACTTAACTAATAAAAAAAATTATCCATGTGAGTAGGAGGAGAAATATTGCAGGACTTGCATAAAAATATTTTAGGTTGATTTTTAAAAACTAGATTATATACGATGAAATATTTATATTTTATTATTTTTTGTGTGATATATTTTCTCTGAGACTTATTTTCGTTCCTCAGTAAAAATAAATAGTAATTAAAAATAAAATAATATACATAATCATAATAATAAATTCCCTTGTTATTAAAACTGTACGAAAATATCTTGTAAACGTAATGAATAATAATAAAAAGATTAAAACAATATAAAAAATAAAAGATGCAATTGCATTTCAAGATACAGGTATATAATATTCTAGGATATATAGTATGTTATGTTTTGGGGGGTGCGTATTCCTTGACAAAGTTATCTTTGAGATATTATAATTAATTTCTTATTGCCAATTTTGCTTTTTATTTTTTGGGTTAATTTTCTCGATGATTATTTACTTACCCTCTTTTTGTATATTTTGCAATGCATGCATATTTTTTATACCTGTACTCAGTCTCAGCAGTTTATAATTTTTTGATGTTTACATATATATATAATGATTATCAGTTTTGCTGCTTGTTGCTGCACCTTATGTGCATATGGACATTGAAATTTATTTTCAATTTTAATTTGTTCCTGGTAAATTTTTATGATGATGTACCAACTAGAAAACAAATGAAAATTTATATTTAACAAATACTGAATGATTATGGTATTTGTTATAGAGAAGAGTGTGTTTCTGAAAAGTTCTTTTGTCCATTCTCTGTACGAACATTTCTTATATTTTTTACTTTCCTTATTTTTCTCTAGTAATTTTTGTATGTATATAATATAAAGAGTACAGCATATAAAAACAAAAATCAAAAGAGAATTGACAAGGAATGAACTAGATACACTGGGTCATCTTTACAGCAAAAAGGCACAATATTCTTTACCTCGAACTGCACATGTGCTTTATAAAATATAATATGTATATACATGTATATAAATTGGACATGTTCCTGTATCTAAGAAATGGGAGCCATCGGTATATAAAATCCATCAATAATTGAATTAATTCGATTTAGATTGAAATTTCTTCCCGTGATAATAATCTTCTTGAATATATTTTGAAATTTGTGGAAAATACTTCTACTTGATTTATTTATGAATTATAAAAATTATACCCAAGCCAAGCCTTTGAGCATTTTACACGTTAGATTGAAATATTTCCCAATTCAATTTCTCAATTAGAACTTCCATTAGTGTTATA